>JAWPHD010016047.1:0-51911 GCA_037043455.1 Cyrtodaria siliqua
CGTTACTTTACTCCAAGGTTATAATGAACCATTGTTTTTCAATCTAGCATAATTACATTTTTCAAATATATTCAAACCTTAGCAAATTTAAGAAAACTATCGACATCATGAGACTGGCGCTGTACACGGAGCAAGGGAGTCAGAGGTTGAAGAGGCGGGTGTGGTCCTCAACAATAGGGCTCTCGTCCCAGTAGGACTTTTTATCTCGAGCGCTCGACTTTTTTTTATCTCGGGCGCTCGACTTGTTAACTCGTGCGCTCGACTTGTTATCTCGAGCGCTCGAGTTTTAAAGTCGAACGCTCGAGATAAAAAAAAACAGTCGAGCGCTCGAGATAATTTTAGCTTGAAAAAAAGTAGTGTGTCCTCAAACGTACTACATAATTTATCAATATCAAAAATCTGGCAAAGTTTGGTAAAGATAGGATGCAAACTGGATGCGTTAGAGTGTTGACGAGACAAAATATAGCAGTTTTCGTTAATTCAAGGGAAATAACTCCGGTGTTACTGGTCCGATCCGGCTGGTTTCCGATCTCGTCCGAGCTTTCACTGATATTAATAACCAGGTAAGGTTTAGTAAAGATCGGATGAAATATGTGCTAGAGTTTTGACTTCAAAACGTTAATGCACGCCGGACGACGGACAAAAGACCATGGCATAAGCTCTATTGACCTTTCAAAAGGAAATGAGAGAAAGAACACACAAACAAACGATAGTTAACTGTCGAGGTCTCTGTACTATACAAGTCTAACAATGTAAAATTAAATTAATATAGGGTAGCTAAGAGCATGTTTTTGAAAGGTACCTCCATAATAAATGGACACAAAATCCATTTATTATATAATACACAAAAACAACAAGAATAAACACTTAAATATAAATATTTTTTACCATTGAAAAAAAATAATATGGAAGTAAGTAAATATTTTACTATTATGATATAGTGCATATATTGCACTCTATCACTTATTATGACATGTGCATATACTATAATTATATGTGTATATAATATTCAAACCAAACTAAGCACCCGGCCGGTTGGGCATAATAAGTCACCAAATATGGAACAAAGTACATTAATCAGTATATCACATTATATAAATCAAATAAATGTGAATATAGTATGATTAAATGGACCGTAAGATATCGTTAAATAAACCGTATATACTTCCAACAGAATATGTTAATCCAACAAAAGAGGTCCAAGAGGGCCTGTATCACTCTACTGGCTTTATGGAGTCTGTGGCTGGGGGCGGGTTGAGTGTGGGGGTAACTTAGTTGTTGTAGCACTTAGGACAAAACCCTTTGCCCTGCACTGAGCAAAATGGCAGTTGAACATAGAAATTACTGCAAATTCCCCAAGTTGTACCCATGTAGAGGGGCCCCTTTACATAGGAGGACAAATCCCGTTTTATATATGTTGTGCCTCGAGCCCTAAATGATCATATAGCAAATTAGAATTAAATGCATGCACATTTGGACAAGATATGCATTTGCTTTTACCTGAAGCCAAAAACGAAAACTTACTGCGCATCTGCACAGCCTTAACTTAGAAATACACCACACATGAACTTAAAATCTCAAAGAGGCGAAAACTTCGTAATAGTAAATTGCTGCAAGTTCCTCAAGTTGTATCCCAGTAGAGGGGCGCTTTATGACCATACAAAATTAGAATCAAATCCATTCACATTTGGACAAAATGTGTATTTTTTTCTGATTTTTGACCCCATTACCCCCCAAGGGGGCCCCAATGACGGAGGCAAAATCCGAGACCTTGCTGCAGCCCTTGGGTCATAAAATGTAAAAGAAAAGTGAGTCCCAAGTGGGATTTGAACCCACGACCGCAGGTTCTCAATATAGCATATTGCATATTTAAGAGAATCAAGGGCCATAGGTCTGGTGTTACTGGTCTAATCCGGATAATTATCCGAGCTTTCGTTGATATTAAACATCAGGCAATTTGGTAAAGATCAAATAATAAATGAATGTGCTAGAGTGTTCACAAGGCAAGATATGACATTTTTTAGAAAATCAAGGGCCATTACTCCGGTGAAACTAATCCGATCTGGCTGGTTTTCAACCTTAGCCGAACTTTCATTAATGTAAAGACCCTGGCAAAGTTTGGTGAAGATCCGATTAATAATGAAGGTGCTAGAGTGTTTACACGGCAAAAGTTAACGGATTGACGACGGACGGACGACGGACAACTCGCCATCCCATAAGCTCTGCTAGTGCTAATAAAATTAGATAATTTCTGGGTTAATTATTCATTTCACAAGATGTATTACCCTAGTTTGTTCAGGGTACGATACTATTGGTAAGCCTTGTATGACCCAATATAGACAAGCTGTAATACAATTTCATGATAAAAACTCATCATGGCGTCGTCACTTTCAAACTAAAGAAAAAGCAGTTGCTAAATTGTTCAATTTAAATCATACATGTATTTGATTTAGAGAGAGAGAGAGATAGAGAGTTATTAAAAACAAATAATCGGACCAGCGAGGAGAAAACAAATCTACTAATGGTAGGGTAGTAGGTGGTGGACGCGGCGGCGGCGACGATGATAGTGGTAGTAGTAGTATGTTTGTTTATTTGAATGGTGTTTTACGTCATTTTAAACACATTTTAGGCCATATATGACGGTCTAATAGTAGTAGTAGTGGTAGTACCAGAAGTGGCAGTAGTGGCGGTAGTGGAAGTAGTGGTAGTAGTAGTAGAAGTAGTAGTAGTAGTAGTAGTAGAAGTTGTTGTTGTTGTAGTTGTTGTTGTTGTTGTTGTAGCAGCAACAGTCAGCAGCAGTAAAAGAAGGAGGTAGTAGTATTAGTAGTAGTAGTAGTAGCAGCAGCAGCAGTATCAGGCGCAGCAGCAGGAATAGGAAAAGGAACAGAGGGAATAGGAGTATGAATAGGAGTAGGAGTAGTAGTAATAGGAAGAGTAAAAGGTGCATGAGGATAAGAAGTAGGGATGTAGAAGATCTAGTAGAAGGGGGAAGAGGTGGAATAAGAGTAGCAGTAGCAGGAAGACGAGAAGTTGGAATACAACGATTTATGTAGTAATGACCTATTTCCAGTCTATTGTATTTAGGTAAGTGGGTGGGGGGATAGAGAATTTGTATAGGTAGCTGTAAATTACTTTTAGGCAGAGAACTGCATGAGAAAATGGTGGTATTCAATTGTATACGAGATGATGAGGCCCTATCAGTACAGCTTGAGTATGATACCAACATATTAAAACGATGTTTCATTAATTACGTTTTGGTCAGATTTTGTTCTTAAAACAAGGTATTATCAACAAAGTTTTGTCTTTAGTACAGTTCACTTATTATTTTTTGTTTTCGTCTTCATAAAAGTAACGTTCAACGTATTATATACTTCCATACTCTGTTCGATACAACAATGAAATTTAAAGATAAAACTTTACTCGGGCCTCAATTTATATATCTGAGCTAATCGGCCATGTAGCATGTTTGCAGCAAGCTTTCCAAGCTTTTTCAATGACCATTTAGTGTTGGGAAAAAGGTCCTTAAAGCTACACAGTCTTTATTTTTACTGGTAATAACTCATGAATATTAATGAGTCACGTGTGAAGTAGTTTCATATCCACGAACACCCCACAAGTCGGTTATATAAGGCAGAAATCGATGCGTAAAATATCACATTTTTATTTAACCTTCGTACAGGGAACATCGATAAATATACGGCTTCAGAATATATGTGATAAAAAGTACTTGCCCGGAACGCGATTTGAACCACAGACGTTGCGCTTTGAAGTTTTGATGGATGTACGTTTAACCACTAGACCACGGCTATTTATTGGTATATTGTAGCATTTTTAACACGTAATAGGCATTACGTAATAACTAACGCACACACGAAATCGTCAAGCGCCGTTGTTTTGAGGCGGAATATTAGTTTCATATTGAAAGCATATAATATTACACCAGGCAATGTGATATTTAAAGCTTCTTTGGTATCATATAGATACAAAATTATCGAAAGAAGGGTAGGTCGTCACACTGTTTTCCCACTAGACGTCTTTGAAGAGGACATATTTCTAACTCCAAATTGCACTCAAAAGAGGAAAAATAAAAAATAGACTCATTGAACATTTTCACAATATTTTTCATAACATTATATTTATTGAAAAACAACGAATAATTTTCGATTGCATATGTACATATCTTTCGAAACATACACAAACAATTGTAATGCGCATTCGTATTTTCACTTTAAAAAGCAAACATATGGACCATACCCCGATCATTTTTTGTTTTACTAAAAGAATAATTCAAGATAAAAACGTATGTTCTAATACTCAATTTTTTATAAATATTGCATATGACAAGGTCATGTGACATTTGTTTCAAAACAAGTAAAAAATATATATAGATCATCAGGCTTCTAATGATTTTTTATTAAATATTCTTGAAATTGCACACATTTTGGAGTTATTTTGACATTTTCACTGTAAATACTGTACACACAATTTTGACGTAGTGATCGAATACACAATTAGCTCAGTATCTACTTTTATATATGTATTCCACTAATAGAAAACAAAAATCTTTTTCTATAGCAAAAGGATAAATTCTACTCAGAGCTTTCCATACTCCCCTATTTTGTTGACAACAAAAAAGGATCACAAATGACGGAAATAAATGAAGAAAATTTGCTTTAACATTTGATATGTTACCATCTTAAATCCTACATTATATCCATATTTACTAGAATGAAAAAAATGGAACAATTCTGTTAAAATAAATTCTTAGACTTGAAGATGTCAAAACTTGCTCAGCCAAGAAGGTCTACGAATTACCGAATGTGTGTGATTAGCTCTTACTTCAGCTGTACTACCAAAATCGTTGCACGCAAGCAAATACATGTAACCACTGTAGGTAAAGTGAGAATCGAATTTGAGACACACTAGTCTGTAGACAGGTTCAGCTGCATCATGGGATTAAATTGGCATTTAAAATGTAAATAAACACAGTATTTTTACGATAAACCGTTAAGTTACATTTTCTTCACTGCTTTAAACTCTGATAACTTTGACGACATGTTGCTGTATGTTTTATATGTTTATTTTATTTATTACATTAGTCATAGCGAAAAATATATAGTATATGATGTTATTACATTTCTTCTAAATATCCATGTCTAAATGCTGTTTCAGTCATACGTGTTTAATTAAATGATATGCTGTAGCAGTATGTACCAAAATAGTTATTTATATTTGTCTTAAATGCTCATTTCAATGAAATCTAGATAAGTTTGTAGATGTGTATGCGCTGGTTTGTTGAAGTTATACACTAATTTGTCGATGGATGTTTGCTATAAGCGATATTTTTTCGGTGGTTTTGGTGACTTTTTAAAACTGTAACGTTTCTTTTTTTCTCGTAGTATATTCCTCATCGAGACAAAAAGTAGCCATGCACGTAGTTTCTATCTACATATAGACACTAACTGCCAAACAAGAGAGAAAGTAGCACATATATTAATAATGTAAACGTGTTTGCAATCTTCATATAATTCATGTGTTGTTGTTTTTCTACTAAGATCGTAGCAAAAAGTGTATTCCTACAAGGAAACAACGTATAGCTAGAAAATATGTCTAAGACACACATCTGCTCCCATTTCGCGCTTTCAGTCAAATAAAAGGTAGTAGGTGAAGGTTAATCAATTGACCTTTTTTTTGGTAGGAGCGTAGCGCTCTCATGAAGTGTTGTAACCTCTAAAGATGTAATTGTGTGAGGAATCGACTAATCGACTAAACGAACAAAGTACTAAAACAGTAGGTCAAAGTTGTTTACATTGATGTAAGCATATATGAACATATTGAACGCTATACGGCGTTTGGTGTCTGAAAAAAAAAGAACTTCACCACAGACAATGTAAAATTCGAATATAAATCAACAAATTGCAACAGTTAGGACAAGGTCATTTACACACATACTTTTGGTATAAAAATGTTGCTCTTATGGTGTCTGTGAAATAGACTTAACCAAAAATTTGAAAGTAAAATCTGAAGGTCCGTACGGAAGTACGATCGGAAAAGTGTAACACTTTCGTGGCAGGACATAGTTAAAATACTACATGTGTCTTATACTTCAACGTAACGTCCGATACCAATGAATGGGATAGACGATCTTTTTTTGCAAATGTGTATTCTTATGCCTGGAAAGGCTGGCGCTATGTTTGGTAGTGAAGTTGCAGAACAACGCTTGAGTCTGTTTGACAGGTTTTCTACACATGGGGCTTCGTCTTTAAAGCATAGACATCCATATCTGAAAATATGGCAATATTAATTGGAAAAAAATTGAATAACTCACATACAGTAAGGCTACTCATAATTATCTATGTGTATTGCCATATATATATATATTATAATGAATGAATTATAGCTTGCAACATTTATTTTATTTCATCAACCAATTTTATAACAAAAATATAATCGATTAAGTATTGCTGAAGTTCTATAAAATATAATTTTACTTTATTTAATTAATCAGTTATTACTGAATATATGTTTGTATTCTTATTTAAATGTGTCTCGTCAATAAACATTGATATGTCCACGAATAACCATGAGCTCAGAACTTTAACAAACACTATTTCAAACAATTAATATAGAGGCGACCGTTAATTGTTTTAGTTTATATATTGTTCATGACATATGAATTATGTAGGGCAAATGGTTAAACTTAACAAAATAAATTAACCACCAGACAGAACATGGACGAAGGAATGGGCAAACGGTCGAACGATACAGTATACTCTGACGCTTTTCGTTAGGATGTTATACAATGAATAAAAAGTTATTTTTACCGACCGTGTCTTTGAACATAAGGAACAGGTGAGCTAAATGTTTATATTTACCCTATAAGAAAACGCGCTAATCTAAAAGAAACTAGAGCGCCTACATCGAAAAACTAGGGCTTAACAACAAACACTCGCTTCGATAAATGTTAACATCTACAAACCAAATCAGACAAAATATATTTTTTGGCTTTCAAGCCATCATCTAAAAGAAACATATTGAAATACAATTGAACTGAAAATATAAGGCAGTACTTCATAGCTCGGCAATGGTAATCACACGCAATGGATAATTCGTACCCGTCCTACTTTTATAACTTATAATAGCGTAAATGAGTCTCCATGCCACTTCCATAGTAAAGTGAGAATGTTCACAGCCAGTTAAAATCCCAACCTTTCTTAGAATTCTGGGAAACTTACTTTATCATGCAAATGAACATGTCTGCTATTAGACATCAACAAGTAAATGGTGGTTAGGGGTGGGGTGAATATCTTCTAAGAAACATTTCTTCAGCTGTATACTAATACCAGGTCAAATGACAACGTTTATTTACCCCTTGCAATTGAATACCCTAGCTGCCTGCTTTCACTTCTGATAAAAAAAAAATGTAAAAACATGATGAACTTTATTTTCAAATATCAATCGTTCAGTTACAGCCCAAAAATAGAGCAGTAAACTGCATTAGAAAAAATGTTTAAAAAAAAGATTAGCACTCTTTAATACATAACGTATTATGTGACAGGTGATGTGTGGAGACGTGGTTTTTTGGCGCTCTGTGGAAATTTACAATAATTTATATTGTGATAAATGTGAAACTATGGACTATGTTTAGAATCAAATGGGGAGAAAAAATTCGAAGGAAGAGAGGAAAAAAAGGAAAAAAAGTAGTGACAATGGGACAGATCAGATAAAAAACAAATCAGCAAAATATGGCGGATCGCCCGAGGCGTTGCACGTAAGTGACATATCTCTTAGTGAAATCCTTAAAGAGGCCAACTTCGTTTTGCATGATAATATAGTGCATGATTAGTGTCAACACCTAGTAAAATGGATGAAAGTTAGTGTGGAAAAGACGCCTCCCCACTCTCTACATCCGTGCCCGCAAATGCGGATATAATGGACTATCTTAAGCAAATGAACAATAGGATAGGTGAGATAGTTAGGAGACTGAAGACACTGGATGTTCTTGAAAAAAAGGTAGATACTTTTGATGCAGAAATTAAGAAGATGTGGGCATTTATGCATGATAAATGTAATAAAACAAGCGATAAAATAATTAAAGTCGAGGATAAGACGGAATCCATTGAGTTTGCTCTAGGCCTAGCGCAAGACAAAATAACACACATGGAAAAATACAATGCCACTTTAAAGGGAGATCTTTTATATGTGCAATCTCAATCAATGAGAAACAATCTCATTTTTGCTAACATTCCCGAAGATCCACAAGAAGTGCCGTAAATTACCGAAAGAAAAGTGCGTCAATGTGTGTGTGTGACAAACTTAAGATGGCCCAGGACATAGCTGACTCGATTAAATTTGAGCGTGTTCATAAAATGGACCAGCAAAGTGAGTTGTTTCCTAACCGAAGAATCGTGGTAAAATTAACGTTGAAATAGTTCGTAGCCTGAGGAGAAACTTAGGCGGCACAGAATTTTACATTTCGGAACAGTTCCCCAGAGAAATTGCGTTAAAACGACGGAAACAGGTACCGTTGATGAAAGAGGCCAAAAACAGTGGCAAAAAACATCTGGGATTAGTGACGATACGTTGTATGTAAATGGCAGACCGGTGGAGACTGATGGTTTATAGGAAGGCGCAGAGGGTGAGCTAAAAGTGATTTCGTGAACTGCAATGGGCTGACAGACTAAAAGAGGAAATCCAGATTTTTTTAACATTTTAGAAAAACATGACATAGTGTTTTTATATCAAACGTGGATCAACAAAAACAGTAAGATTGATCTTAATGGATATAAGTGTTACAATTTGTATCGTAAATTCCAACATAGAAATGCTAAGCGATGTAGTGATGGGACCGTTATTTATTGTAAAAACAATACAAAAAATGGAATACAAATTGTGAGAAATCACTATGATACTATTGTATGGCTGAAACTTGATAAGAATTTTTTTCAAACTGATAGTGACATTTATTTATGTGGAGTTTGTATCTGGGGTTTAGATTCACCTGCATATAATGTTGCACAAGTAGATCTGTTTCAAATCTTACAAGATGATGTTAATTATTTCGATAGCCAGGGAGCTACCTTAATTGTTGGTGATTGGAATGCGCGTGTAGGTAAAGGTGTCAAAAAATACTATATTTTGTGCGCTAGAATAGTGAGCGATATTGACGATAATGATTACATGCCGGATTATCTATTATGTCGTAATTCTATGGATACTGTTTGTAATGCGCAAGGCGACATGCTCCTTGATTTGTGTAAATCAACTTCCTTGAGATTGGATAACGGTAGGCTAGGTAATGATCAGTCCATAGGGTCGTTCACATATATGAGCAATCTCTACCCAGAGTTGTCGTTCCTTGCATGTCCATACAATCTCTGTCAAAGTCTCAGAAATACCAAGAATCTTGGCAAACGAGGAAAATGCAAAATAACATGGTGGTTCTTATTTTTTCTGATTCACCTTTATATGAAATACTTAAATTAACAAATTAAACACGTTTTTTCTTGATTTTTTGTATTATAACCGTAAATCAGGAACGGAATTATATTGCGGTAGAATAAAGGAGTGTACTTTGGCGTATCACTCCGCCCTCACAACATTCAAAATGGACGCTCTTGACAGAATAGTAGAAAAGTGTAAAGAAATTTTCAGCTGAAAAGTAAACAGGTGGAGGCATTCAATTATCTAAAAGATGGGAAAGGTGATTTGTTAGTAAGCCTGCCTGTAGGGTATGGTAAAAGCTTGATTTACCATCTATTACCACAGGTTTTGGATTCTAATACCGATAATCCAGTTGTGATTGTTGTGTTGCCTCTGAATATTATTCATAAGGATCAGTTAGAGGATTTAAGAAGGCACTCCATAAGTGCATACCGGCTCAATGTTCGTATAAAGGTAGTGGCTACAACTGATTCCGAGGAAGAGATTATATATATATTACTGAAGTGGATGTCAGCTTGGAACATGTACAGTAAAGCTTGGAAAATATTATGTGGTACTCTGTAATCCAGAAGCCTTATTCAACACAGTGAAGGGCCAAGGCTTTCTGTCAGATGAGAGATTTAACAGCAGGGTTGTTGCAGTCGTGATCAATGAATGCCATATAATTAAATGGTATGTATCCTCTGCTATCATATTTTTGTTAATTAGGAGGACTCCATACATGTTACTGTCATCATCATGTATAGCAAGTTGTAGTGCATACATTTTTTAAAATACACGTCTATGAACAGAAAGACAATTTTTTGATATGTGTCGTCTTCCTTCTAGGGTGCATCTATAAACGTCCGTATGTAAAAATAGCACCCAAAGACATCAAATAAATGAGACTATGCAAGTTGGAGTTAATTCTAAAATATGATAGTCCCATTTATATTTATGTATTTTGGGGGTTCTGCTGTAATTTTTCGTCTCACTCAGTTTCGACTCAAATTACAGCAGAACGACCCAAAATACATATATAATAAATCACTATGAAATAGTGATTTACTTGATTTATTAAATCTTTTTTAGAATAGGGTAGTGAAGATTGTAAGTTTAATTTTTGTAATAGTTATAAAAATTAGTTTTTTGTAATATAGAATGTTTCTTTAATACAAAACAAATTTGTCGATTTGTTATCAAAATTACACCCAAATCAACGAATAAACACGAATATAATAAAATATGATTTTTTACTAGAAAATCATTAAATTTCTATATGACTCAGCCTAATACATTCAACAATATATGGCTTTACTACTTCCCAGTATCTATGTTTTAATCTAACTATATGAGCACCACAACCAACACAAATTTGATATTTTGCACGTGTACCTTTTTCACATTTTAGACACGGTAAAACTTTACTTTGCTTTAATCTGAATTTATGTAAACTGCAATAGTTTGAATCTTTTGTTGTTTTATTTTTACAAGGCTCGTGATATCCAACTTTGAGAAATTGGCAAATGTTTTCAATTTTCTTAGTGTTTTCCATTTTCTTTTTCTTGTTATAATAAATATTTTTTTATATTAAGAAGAAAAAATAATATAATATAAATTACAAAAATGAGTACTGAAGACGAGAAATACATTTTACAATTACACCGGGATGGAATAATTAATGATGATCAGCTTAGAAAGATGGCAGATGCTCTTAAAGAAGTTCCAAAGGAAACTCCAAAAGAGGTTAATTCTCAAACATTAGAAAATATACTCAAGAGACGACGTGCTAAAAAAAAAACGAAAACGAAAAAAGCAGAAATATGATAAATTACAAGAAAATGTTATAAATGAACAAAAGCAGAAATATGCCAAATTACAAGAAAATGTTATAAATGAACTGACACAATTTTTCAAGATAGAAAATTAAAACTGGTTGACAAACCAATGTGTGGCTATTTCAAAGCATACGAGATATCTGGCGAGAAATACAAAGACCCTCAAAAACTATTTCGTAATAAGAAATCCATTATCACAAAACAAATAAGCAAAGAGCTGACAGAGGTGAATGGATTGAAGTTTCAATTAGGTCTCACTGTAAATATATTCAAAGATGATGGTGCTACCAAAAAATACACCAAAGCAGTATTACACAGCGAACAAAATGCAATCTTAAACGCTGAAAAAATAAATGTGTTTTACGATGAATCATCTGCATATATACAAGAGAGCCTTGAAAGATTTACAAACACAGCATCAGGATTGGAGATTGATCTCTGTGTTAAGTTTTATTTGAATATTGCAAAGTATGAACCATTAAAAGGTTCTTTATATATTCCTCTACCTAAAGCATTAGCTGACAAGAAAGCAATAATTAATGTCAAGAATGAAGATAATAAGTGCTTGGAAGTGGCATTGGTGTCTGCTTTGTGGCCTGATAAAAATAATCCAAATAGGATATCTAGTTATAAGAAACACATAGGTAAGTTGAATATGGATGGTATTGACTTTCCCACTCCAATTTCTCAAATTCCCAAAGTAGAAAAACAAAACAACCTTGCTATCAACGGTTATGGATATATCATAACAGGAAAAAATAAAAAGGTAACTGTTTTCCATATAAAATATCAGAACAACCAAAAGATATCGAACGAACTAATCTGCTCTTAATATCTGAAGACATTGAGGTTGAAAAAGATGATTCAGAGAATGATCCAAATAATGAAGAACTATAACCCTGATGATTATCCCTACGAACCAAAAAAAATAACAAAATATCACTATTGCTGGATTAAAAATCTGAATAGACTACTCTATGACCAAAACAAATATAAAGGTCAAACTTACTTCTGCGATCGTTGCCTTTACGGCTTTTCTGAGAAAGGACTACTTACCAAACACAAAGAAGACTGTGATGGTATCAACAAAAATTCTTGCAGAATAGAAATGCCGCAAGAAGGTAAAAATCACATAAAATTTAAAAAATCATCAAAATCAGATGCCTGTGCCTTATGCAATATATGCTGATTTTGAGAGTATAATCAAACCACATTCAATCAAATTTGGAAAGAAATCTGAAATTCAAAATGTACACGAAGCTTTTGGATTTGGGTACCAAGTTGTTAGATATGATGGCAAAGCTGAAGAATCTGTTATTTACAGAGGTGAAGATGTTGTTGAAAAGTTTTTAAATCACTTAGAATGTGAGAAGATCAACATTAATAATATATTTGCTCACCCAAAACCATTAATCATGACACAACAAAATGAGGAAGATCATGGAAAAGCAACACAATGTTGGATAAGTAATAATAAAATAGGAAAAGGTAAAAACTGTAAAGTAAGAGACCACTGTCATTTTACAGGTGAATACAGAGGCGCAGCACATAAAAACTGTAACCTGAAACTGAAAATAAAACCAAATAAAACAATCATCCCTGTTGTATTCCATAAGTTCAAAGGATATGATAGTCATCTTATAATGCAAAAAATACATAAAATGTCAGGTAAAATTACATGCATCCCAAACAATGCTGAAAAATATATATCATTTAGCATAGGGCAACTTAGGTTCTTGGATAGCTTTCAGTTTATGGCTTCGTCTCTGGAAAAATTGGTTGATGCTACGGATAAATCTGATTTCAAAATTACCAAAAATCAGTTTGGAGAACAAACAAATTTACTTCTGCGAAAAGGTGTTTACTCGTATGAATATATGGACAGTGTAAAAAGATTTGAGGAAACGTAATTACCACCTATAGAAAAGTTTTACAGTAGTCTCTCAGATGAAAGTATAAGTCTCAAAGATTACGAACATGCTCAAAAAATATGGAAAGAGTTTAACTGTAAAACTCTTGGAGACTATCATGAGTTATATCTAAAAACTGATGTAACTATGTTAGCAGATGTATTCCAAACTTTTAGAAAACATGTATGAATGCATACAAGCTTGATGCTTTACATTACTATACAGCACCTGGATTATTTTGGGATGCCTGTCTTAAACATTCAGAAATAAAATTAGAACTTTTGACAGACATTGACATGCACTTATTCATGGAAAAGGGAATGCGAGGTGGCATAAGTATAGTATCAAAATGTTTAAACACAGAATTTATGAAAAAAGCTAAATCACCCTTTGAAAAAGTTTTTACAAACTTGCGAACAACTCTGTGTTTGGCAGATCAATGGAAAATCTACGCAAGCGGACTGATATAAAACTAGTCAGAACTGACGGCTCTGAAAATCAAAAGATAAGAAAAATACTAGCCAAACCCAACTTTAACAGGCGATTAAAGTTTTCAGATGAATTGTCAGCAATACATGTAAACAAAACAAAATTAACATTAAACAAACCAATCTATGTTGGGATGTCAGTATTGGATTTATCAAAGTACATGATGTATGACCGGTACGATAATACTCTAAAGAAAAGGTACGGAGATAACTGTAATTTATTATACACAGACACCGACAGCTTTCTGGTAGATATCAAAAGAGAAGATGTGTACAAAGACATGGCTGAAATGAACGATGAGTATGACTTGAGTGATTATCCACAAACACATCCACTGCACGATGATACAAATAAAAAAGTAATAGGTAAAATGAAAGATGAATGTGCTGGTGTTCCTATAGTTGAGTATGTTGGATTAAGACCCAAGCTATATTCTATTTTGAGAGCGGATGAGCAGGTTATTGAGAAAGTAATAGATAAAATGAAAGATGAATGTCCTGGTGTTCCTATAGTTGAGTATATTGAATCAAGACCCGAACTATATTCTAGAGCGGATGAGCTAAGATTCGGACTATATTCTATTTTGAAAGCGGATGAGAAGATTATTAAAAAAGCAATGGAAGATGAATTTGTTTCTACAGTTGAGAATATTGGATTAAAATCCAAACAAAATTCTACTTTTAAAGTGAATGAGCATATTATTAAGAAAGCAAAGGGAGTAAAAAAATATGTAATCAAAAAACATATCAACTTTGAGAACTACAAGGATGCATTGTTTGGCAAGAAAAAATACACCCATGAAACGAATATGATACGCTCAATAAAGCTTGAGATATATGGTATAAAAGTAAACAAAGTAACACTGTCACCATTTTACTCCAAACGGTACATAGCACCAGACGGTATTAAAACTGATGCATATGGATTTTACAAAAACTTATAAATTTGGGTATAAGCAGGAACAATAAGTAGTTCTTCTTTGACAAATCCTCTTTGAGATGCTGGTGATTTCAAATAATATACTCTTATACCTTGCGTCACCATATAACTTTTAATCTTGTGAATATCTACACTCCACATTGGATCAGTTGCTCTGCATCTTCAACCTTCTTGTTCCCAAGGTTGATATAAATATCTTACACTGGCATTCATACAGATAGGATCTTCTTTTAATGTTTTTATTTCAACAGGAGAAGGCTTTTTTGTCTCCACATTTATTGCTTTGACAACTTCTGGTAATCTTTTTACCCACTCTCTGTTGCGTTTTTGCGAATCCATTTCCTTAGCATACTGATAACCAAACAATCTTTCAGCTAATATTCTGCTAAATCTTTCCACTATAGCTTGGTCTCTGTGTATTTCTGTTCTGCCTCGTCTGATATTTACTTTGTGTTTCGCCATCAACTGCGATACTGCACCCATGAATTCTCTGCCTGGGTCAACTAGTAATAATTTTGGATATTTAAAATGCCGACTGTATATATTTTCAAATGCTTTAGCAACTTCTTTGCTATCCTTGGAAGTTAGTGGCTCTGCTTCTTTGTATCTACTCGCAATATCAACCACAGTCACCGCATATTTATATGTCTTGCGTCCAAAAGTATCATGCGGTAAAAATAACAAATCAGCTTGATGCACTTCATTCTTAGTGGAAACATCAAACCTGGGTATAACTATTTTCTTTGCTGCGGGTAAATAAATCTGCCACACAGCTTGTTTCTTTAAAAATTCTAATGCCTGTTTTGCACTGACACCAGCCTCTTTTGCCAATTTTTTAACTGCTGAGTAACCTCTCCAAAATCCTTTTGGGCTGTAATAAATCTTTTCCATTTTCTTTACTTAAGATTACAATTTATATAACTATAAAGAAAAAAATGGAAATCACAACTGCACGATTTGATGAACTCCTCGAAAAGCAAAATCAATATAGCACAAAGAAATGGACAGACTTGGCAATAAATAAAATATACACTATTGCAGATACAAAAATAATGGATACTCAATATGGTCCATCCATGGTATTGACATTATTAGACAACTGTGATGTATGGGCGCCTGATCATCTCAAAAATAAAATAGAGAAGAGTGCTAAACCACCATATTATATTCGACCACTTGGATTGAAACCATGTATGAACAACAACAAAAATAGGTATCATGCATATGACTTAGTCATTCCAAAGTAATGACTTTGTTATTCAAAAATACTTTTTTTTTGTTTTATGAAATCAATTTATACGCCACAAATCCAGTTGCAGCCATGCCCACCACAATAAACATAATTTCTCTATTCTGTTGATCCGGAGATGGTGTATAGAAATCACTCAACTTAGGCTCTGGTTCCAAAAGCAACTGTTTACCAGTTATGTAATAACACTGTTTCATAGCCTGGTCCACATTATCAAATGTCTGCTCTGCATGATGCTCTTTCTGCAGTTGCTTATTAATAAAATCTAATCTCTCTGTTCTTTTTTTATTCCACGCCGATTGTGCTGCTTCCAATTGTTCTACGGCTTTGTCATGCCTTTGTCTTTCCTCATCTGAATTCCCATTTTGAAAAGAAATAATTTGAACCGCTAAACGCCAATGCGTTTGTTAATGCGCCACCGATCATCATTGCTACTGCGCTTGCCATTTTTTTTATATATTTTTTTTTAAATTATTTCATAATATCCGCAGGAATAATACGTTGCTTAATCAACATATCCTTTGTAGCAATTGCTAACATTATATCCACAGACAGCATCCCAACATCTGTCATATTAAAATCCACTTTAGGAGCTGGTTTTCTTAGTAGTTTTCTGCCAATCTCAGAATATCCAATAGTTAAAAGTGTTTCCACTCCAGCGTGATACACCATATTTACAATTTGTTTTCCATCAATACTTGTTGCCATTTTTTTTATATGATTATTATTTTAAAATAAATTATTAAAAATCAAACGGATCTTTTGGTAGAGTGGCAACAGGTTGTGTAGCAACATGCGTAGCAACATGTGTAGCAACCGATTTCTTGTTATAGATATACAAACCCAACCCAGCAATGCCTAATAAAACCACACACGGTGGAATATAATTTTTGTATACGTTTGTTTTGATTTTTTCTGGTTCTTCTTCACCTATTGTTATTTTTGTTATTTCATTTGCATCTTGCTTTGCATCTTGCTTTGCATCCTGAAGCAAACGCTTTGCCTTCCTTACCGCTGCTCCTTTTTTCCCAGCCTCTATTCGTTTTGGATTTTTTACTTTTTGTTTAGCAGATTGTGTATCAACCTCAACAGGTATAACTTCACTCTCTTGGTTCTCCATTTATATTATCTGTATTTTTATTTTTATTAAAATCAATATGTCTAACAGTTTTCAGTATTGCTGTAAATGGCGCTAAGCACATCCCATACCTGTAATACAACTCACAACAAGCACTTGTTAAAGCATGACTAATAAATGGGTCTTCCTCCAAATCTTCTGTCAGTTTTGGTGGAATGGTTACATTAAAATATTTTGATAGTCCCATCACATACAAGTTAATAAAAGAATTGCCTAAAGTCTTGGTCATACTTGCCCCAAGCCGTGCTTCATATCTGCAGTAAAGTTTGTTAATTTCATCCGGGGGCATGCTATCTATATTCGTGAGTTGTATGTCTTTACACAAATATTGACGGCTACCACCGCCAGCCACTATGGCTGATAATCTTTCTTTTTTTGTTTCTTGTTGCTTTGATTCATCTGTGGGTTCCGTCTGTTCCGATATATTTTGTAATAGTTCTTCCGCATTCATTTTTATATTAGTAATCTTATTTTTTATTTTGAAATAAATATAAAATACAAAACAACCAGCTGCGATATTCATGCAACTAGTAATTGTTAGTATTGTTAATAGCATTGTTATTAACATTGCTATTTTTTATTAACATTATTAATTTGCTGCAAGCATTGCTATTAACATTTCTAATTTGCTATGAGCAATGATATAAGCATTACTATATTCCCCGATATTTTCATTATATTTTCATGTCAGTATTGCTATTAACATTGCTACTTTGCTGTTAGTATTACTTTTAGCAACAGTTAGAAAAAAAAGCAATTATTCAACCCAATAACCAGTTGGTTGGTCAGTCCTCAAAATTAACTTGGAATATTTAGTCTTTGCTAAAGCTTTTCTTATTCTAGTTCTCTCCTCCAGTGTCGGAATAACATCATTTTCTATATGTTCAAAAACTCACTCCAACATACTCTTTTTCAAGTATGTCAAGAACAAACTCTGTTTTACCGCAGCCTGTCTGACCACAGATAATGGCACTGCGTGGATATTTAGGATATTTAGTATCGTACTTCTTTGAATCTTCCATCTTCAAAATTGATTTGCGCATCTTGTATTATATATAGATAAATATTTAAAGGTTGATCTGCATCTGCTTTTTTATTTATTAGTATCGTTATGCCTTCACTGCCGTTTCTATTTTTCTTCCACTACCGTGTAATAAATTGTCATCACATGTTCTAAGGTCAAGCCACAAAGCATATGATTTTGTTAGATAGCTCTCAAGAGAAACATTGGTAAAGTATAAGTCCTTTGCCACTATGGCTGTCTCCTTGTTTCTTTTTGATGTCAAGGCAAAATATTTGTTGATTTCATCCCAATGTTGATATGCCCTCATGCCATGACTATACAACTGATTTGGTACGCCCTCTATTGTCATTTCAACCTTTTCAATTGTTGGGGTGTAAAAGAATTCCGTGTCTGTTCTTTCTGGGTGTTCAAACTGCATTAAAATACCGTTCATGCTCCGTGCTGGTACATTAATGTTGATATTCCAAAGGGTATCAGATTTTTTTGCTTGTATTATTCTATGTCGCAAGATACGATCATACATAAATACTATCTTACCATTGGTTTGCTGTCTTATTTGTCTGGCTAATTCAACATCACTAACCATATCAAACTCCAAACAGATATTTTTTATTACATAAGATGCATCAGCATCACTGCTTTTGATAACTTTGTTATAATTGTTAAACGTTAATTCATATTCTAACCTATCACCAAGCCCCGCTTGATAAAATGGCATATGACTTTCTAACATTTCAAAGTCCAGTGGAATACAAAATCTATTTCCATAAGCTGCTGCTACAGCTTCATCTTCGGTGTCTGGGGATTTATCTCCCGCACCAACTCTATGTTGTAACATGTTTGCTTTACCAATACCTTGGTAAGCTATGTTTACTCGTTCGGTAGGGCTTTTCCATAAATCTACATAACAATGATATATATCACTGTCATCTATTGACATGACTTCATTGCCACTTATTCTTATTGTCATTTTTTTCAAAATTGCTCTACCCAGATTCTGATATATAGTAGCGTTGGCCTCTGTTCTGCTTTTAAGTTCTATTTCAAAGGCAAGACGAGCAGTACGAGGAACTATCACATCATTAGTACTTAGATTTGGAAATCTTACAAGCAGTTGCTGGTTTTGGTCTATTGTTGATGGATTATTAGTTATTACTACACTTGCGCGGATGCCCTTGGCACCATGAGGTTCTCTTAGTTTTCTATGAGGGTTGAGTTTGTTTCCGTAAGCTGACATTGTTTTTATTTTTTAAATATATTTTTTAAAATTAAATTAAATAAACAATGGCTGAGGGCAGATATGAATATAATGTTGTGTACGATCCAGATGATGTCCTTATAAGTGATCTGTATGATGAAGAATCAGAATTTATACAACCTGGCTCAGATTTTCGGAGACAAATTGTAAATGAAAATAACCATATTGATCAGCTTCAAGGGGAAGATAAAACAAAAGAACAACTTACACAAAAAAAATTGTTAGTAGATCAATTTTTTACTGAAGTTAATGCTGAGATCAGCGGAATTGATTATAAAGATGATTTTAGAGTGGCTGAGGACGAAATCGGTAGAACAATGTTATATGCAGTTCAGTTGGGGACGGATGATGTTCCACTTACCTATTATAAGGGAAATAATCCAAACGAATTAATCAAGTTTTATGTGCTGGACACTTTAGTTAAAAAACATGGCATTGACTTCGTGAAAAATAATTTAAAAATGTATGATTATTTAGTTCCACGTGAAAGAAAGGCTCAGGGCAGGGCAGAATTAGCAGCCTTGGCAAAAACAAGAGATACCATCGCTGCAGAGAATATACCAATGCAAACTTTTTCAACAACTGAAGATGTACAAAATACAGTAGATGCTGTAAATACAATTGAGACTGATTTAAGTAATATAATAGATGAAACTCATCCTAAAACTGCTGTTCAACCAGAAGGTCTAACACTGCGAGAAATACGAGGTTTAGATAAGAGATTGCAAAGCTTCCGTGGAGAACTTACTAATAATCTCTCAAAGCTCACTGAGCTTGATAAAGATATAACTAAAGAAAAACAAAAATTAGAACAGGTTAGCACCCCCGGGCAGGCGGATGAGTTTCAACAAGAGCGCATACGTGACAGAATAAAAAACTTAGAAGATGAAAAAAGTGCACGACTTGAAGCGGCGAGTGAAAACAAAGAAGCATTACGCAGTCAAATAAACAGGATAATAGAAACTACAAATAAGGTGTTAAAAGAAGACACAACATTGGGTGAGAGAATAAAAACATTATTCAGAGAGCAAGGTATAAAAATAGTTGGTATTTTGACTGCGTTTGGTATGATTATTGGGGTTTTAGTTGAGGCCATTATTCCCACATCAAGTGCTGCGTTAACTCCAAAGCCAACTCCAAAACCTGATCCATCAAGTGTCAAGGACTGGATAAAAAAAACTAAGTAATCTTGGTAAACTTCTTGCTAATTTAGCTGGTAAAGCTGCTGCAGCACTTCCAGGAGTTATTGGTGAAATAGTATCATGGCTTTTATCTGCAACAGGTAATGTTATTAATTGGCTTGGTAACAATCTATGGGCTTTGCTTGTGTTTGTTTCAGGGTTGTTGTAAGTGGCAGCCAAAGAGTGGTTTAGTAAATCTCGTAAATAAGTAATGCAGCAAGACCTATTACTATAGTACCAACAATTATAGTTGTTTTGTTATCTTCATGTTCAATCGCTATTTTTTTATTTCTGGTGGGTTATGCTCCACAGTTTTATGTATCAATGATTTATCAAAGTCCGGCAGAAATGTTTTTGTTGTGGTGCCTTGAAAAGGTTGAACAATTTTTGGTGGTACTGGTTTTATATTTACATCATTATTCAATCCTAATGCTTGTGCATCGGTTGCTATTACAATTTCATTATTGTAGTCGTGTATTGTTCCGATTCTTAATTCCATGTCACTCGGAGACATGTACAATCCGCTTCAATAGACAAAATTTACTTTACTTCTTGCATATTTTAGGGTGGTTTCATATCTTGAAATTTGACTGGGCAAGTCAATGGTGCTGTTTATTGCGTCCTCTACATTTGCCATAAATTGTTTTTCGGCATCAAATCCGTTCCAGTTCCAAGTATATCTGTTCTTGTTTGTGATTGTGAGCCAAGGATTGCCCAGCAGTATGCTCTTATGCTGTCATTGATTCTTTCTCCTCCTGCTCTTGTGAAACCAGATGAACTATCTAGTATAAAAGTAGACCAACTATTATCTGCCTCAGATCCTTGTGCAATGTAATCAATGTGGTATGTTTTATCACTCTCATAGACTGTGAAACTCATCGTTTTGTTGTCATATACAGAATTTATCAAAGGATGATAACCAATATTTGTCCAGTAATTATAAATTGTTCCTAGACCAT
The DNA here is from genome assembly GCA_037043455.1 of Cyrtodaria siliqua. NCBI lineage: Eukaryota > Metazoa > Mollusca > Bivalvia > Adapedonta > Hiatellidae > Cyrtodaria > Cyrtodaria siliqua. The sequence goes on from JAWPHD010016047.1 coordinate 21,409, forward strand.
CATTATAGCTTTGTTTCTGTCTCCAGTCCGAATTTAAGTCAACGTTAAACTCTTTGCATATTCTCTCGTATGCGTTTCGGTTATATGTGTTATTAAACGCATTCCAATTTGAGTCTTGCGGCATTGCTACACTCATCTCAAATAATATTCTTCTGACTTGGTAATAGACATGAAATCGAAATAACGAACCAACCATGGCATCAGCTTTTAGATGTTGTTAAAATCAATGCCACATCCAGTTGTCGCACACCAAATAGCAAAATTTAGCTGATTCTGCCAAAATAACATCCAATCTGTTCCCCAGCTTTGGACTATAGCGTCTGATTTGAGTTTGGGAGTTTGTATTTTTCAAAGACATTCGGAAATGAGGCTTTAAAGCCTTTACCGTTTGATGTAATGACTATGTTTTGATTTATTATATCTATCACTTTTTTGTTAAAAGTACTTGAATATTGGGCATCTGGGTTATATTTAAATTCTTTAGAAATCATTTTTATTTGTATTTTTTATATATATTAAAAAAAATGTTTCATACAATTTCAAACATAGACAACTCTATTAATTTACAACAGTATATCGATAATAGAGATGGAACTAAGCGCGTTGGATTAAAGAGTTTTACATACACTATCGGTTGGTTTAATATTAATCATAAAGTCATAAAGACAAGAAACCCAGATGATACGTATCATATACCAGATGGACTCTATAACTTTCAACAGTTGACAAGAGATTTTAAATTGCTAAATGAAAATATAACCCTAACCATTAATGCGTAAAGTGCTACAGCCATTTTAGATACGTCAATAGAGACACGATTATCAAGCGGTCTTTCAAAAATGCTGGGATTCGAGGACAGGAAATGGTTAAAAGGTGCTCGTGTTGGAAATCAATCAATTGATTTAGCTCCTTACAAACAGCTATATGTTCATCTGGAACAAGTTAATACGAAAAATAATTATTTTAATGGCGCACCAAGCACTATTATAGGGGTTATACCTGTGGTAAATAAGCAGTTTGGAGATATTGTATATACACTTTTTTATCCTGAATATCACTGTCTTTCAAATGGTGCAATTACTGAATTGACAATAGAAGTCAGAGATGAGCTTGGCAACAAGATAAATTATCACGGTTTACCTATGAGTTGTGTTTTAGAAATTATTTAAAAAATATATTTTTATAAAAAAAACAATGAGTATATCTGGGCCAACAAGCCCTGAAAAAACAGAAGACTTAGAGGCTTTAACCAAACATGTTCTATATTTACATAGGCGAGTTGTGCCTATTGTTAACCATTTCAACCTTTTGAGAGATAGAGTTGATAATCTTAAATATGGGATTATAACAATATTTGCGGAGGCTAAGGGCCCACTTGTGTTGAATAGAATACTCTCATTTGGTAACGGTGGAGCAGAAAAAAATGTGGGGCATGTAATGACACGACGTGGTCGTATTATGGGAATAGGTTTAGCAAGTGAACGATTAGTTGGTGACGTATCTGTAGTAGTTTCTGTTAATGGTGTTGAAGAACCAAATTATGGCATAACGCTTCACATCATCCCACGCAAACATGATAACTTTGATAAACCTTTAGATATTGGTGCTGGTTCTGTTATAAACTTTGTATGCAAGACTGCCAACGCTACCGCTATAAATACGGTGGTGTCAGTATTAATTGAATTAATTTAATTTTTTATTATTAAATAAAAAAATGAAGCAACCGACAGCACCAAGTATATATCCTGAATTGCCAGTGGAAGACGGACAGAATTATAGATTACAAAGGATTTCAGAGATTGAACGGAAATTAATTACAGAACGAGATATACGTCAGTCTCTTTATAAAAAATATAAACGTGGTATTAATATTACAGATGGAATTGACACTACCTTGATATCTGCAGGTGTTATTATGGCTGAGATTGGATTTGTTGTTCCAGTTTTGTTACCTTTGGAAATAGCAGCAATAGTATGTGGAGCTACAGGTGTTTGTATTAATTTTATCAGACGCAAGCTTAATAAAAAAGCTCAAAAACATCATGAAATAAAAACTTTGGCAAAGTCTAAGTTAAATAGTATAAAGCAGTTAATATCAAAAGCGTTGAGTGATGCACAGATATCAGAACAAGAGTTCAAGATGGTTGTATATGAACTGGAGAGATACTATAATTTGAAACAGGACATCAAACAAAAAAAACTTGAAATTAGTGAAGATCAAAAAAAAAAGAACTAGTGGAGCAGGGAAGAAAGGAACCAATGGCAACCTTACAAAAAAGTCTAAAAAGTGTGTGATTTATTTTTGTAGTAATGTGTTTGAGTATGATCCACCACCTTTGTATTCAAGGTCGGAGAATTGTTGATGTGGGTGTAATTTTGATAACAAATCGACAAATTTGTTTTGTACTAAAGAAACATTTTATAATTAGATTACAAAAAACGCACAGACTAATTTTGGGTGTAATTTTGATAACTATTAAAAAAATTAAACTTACAATCTTCACTACCCTATTCTAAAAAAGTTTTAATAAATCAAGTAAATCACCTTTTCATGGTGATTTATTATATATGTATTTTGGGTCGTTCTGCTGTAATTTGAGGCGAAACAGAGTGAGACGAAAAATTACAGCAAAACCCCCAAAATACATATATATCCATTTATTTGACGTGGGACTGGGGTCCTTTTTTATATACGGACGTTTATAGATGCACCTCTATATCATATATATCAAAAATTGTCTTGCCGTTCGTCCAGATATGTGTATTTTATGCACTACTGTCACTACAGCTTTTTCCCTCACACACTGGCTTTCTTCCTCAAGCTCGTGTACAATAACGTATGTGTAAACAACTTGATGACAATGACCCCATTTGCAGAGTAAGTACATATGACCTTGGTTGCTACTCGCTGCTACTACTACTATAAGTGAACTGTATATAGTAAATTCCATTCTGGATGAGTGCACACGACAGGATTTATGTTTCAAGTTGTAACAGCTAAGCTCATCTAATACTAGTGATGTACCGATTAATCGATTATAACCTATCATCGGTTACTTGGGCATCTAATACTGATGATCGATTATGAAAGTCTATAATCGATCATCGGTTAAATGTAAAAAAATCACTTTAATTAATGTTCAAAATAGAAATAAACATAAGTAGCCAGGAGACAACACTAATTGTGAAAATGAGCATATATACACAAATGAACACATTTATATCAGAATTATTTTGCTGATGAAACGACAATTGTGTAAGAAACACGACAGGAAAAAATACATGCTTAATCAGAAATTATTCGAAGTTTAGAGGGACACACGGCAATCTTGATTTTTTTAAAACTCGCAGCGTCCAGCTACTTTTTCTGGATAACTTACATTTGTTCAATCATTACTATTAATTATAAGAATGAGTAATAAGCAAATTGTATATGCATTTTATTCAATTTTGATATTATTGCACCAATCAAAAATATCTTAAAAGTAAAATATGACGAAAAAGTGAATACTTAAATGTTTATTTATGTAAATGTAACCAGGTTAAAAGTGAACATGATCCTGGATATTGAAGTCTCATTTTATATGTTTTAATCGTGACTAAATGGATCTGAACAAACTAAAATGACATTTTAAATGAAACATAAATAAATATATTTTCATTAAGAACCGACATGGCGAAAATGAATTTCCCGACTTCGGTGCGACAATTTATTGTTCCATTTGTCATTTCTTCATGCGATGTTTGAGATTTTAATGCGAGAATATCGCGGAATCGCGGCCTAGAGTGATCCCTGCTAAAATGTATACAATAATTGATTAGTTGAATGGCTCATCAATATATTTAGGATATTTAGAGCTGCACCATACAGAGGGAAAAAATACTTGATTCCAGGAGCTCGACCTACGGTTTCTAACATTATAATTCCTATTACTTTTCAACATGCTTCAAACGGCCGACAGTTGAGGTAATTTCTAGCCCGCGTTTATCATAGCCTTGTGCTAGAGCATCCGCCTGTCACATGGGAGGTTATAAGGTCAATCCCTGGCAAAGGACCCCACAACCGCGTGAAACTATAAATACTTCATAAAAATAGTACTAGTATCTCCTTACTGGCATGGGTGTCATTAACATTTTAAGTACATGTAATGGCCCATAGAGTAGAGTATCCAGGTATTTGATGTATTCTTGTATAGATGACTGGTAAATGTATTCATAGTAACTACATGTAAGTAGCCGAGAAGCCCCTCAAAGTTGCAGGGGGAAATCACCGCGTACATATACCACCTTTTTTGACACCCTCGAAGTGAGGCTCCTTTGCTCAATTTTCAACATATACATTATTATTTTATTATTTTATTAAAGTGACAAATAACATCGTTACAAAATATTACATATACAAAACAATACAGTATAATATAGGCAATATTAAGTAAACAAATGAATACCCAGCCTAATGAGACTTATTAGTCACTATAGAAATATCAGTTGCATTATTGATTTTTCAACTCATTTAATAGGTATAACAAAAGTAAACATGAAAAATATAGTACACATTAATTTGTACGATTTTTTAAGGCATTTATAATAAACTGTCCCGTTTTTAATAGAATCCTTTCATTTGTTAAAAGCACTTTAATTTTGTCTGCCTCGGTAGCTGTGTCTAGACACAGTTCATTTAATGTATGCAATAGTTCAATTCGAGAGGCACTGTGCCTCTCGCAGTACAATAGAAAGTGATTTTCTGTTTCTACACACTGAGCCTGACATTGTTTACATATTATATCTTGTCTTGGAATTCTGTGGTATCTGTGGTATCGACCTAATTCAATTTCTATTGGCAATGAACCTGCTCTAAATTGAGCAATCAAAGAGCGTATGTGTTTCCTTAAATTTAACTGAACATAATTTTCGCGTTCATATGTATCTTTAAAAAGTTTATAATTGCTCAATTTGGTTTGAGAATTAACATCTTTGAGCCATTTTTCCTTATATATTGTCATACATAAAGAGTACATATAGTTCTAAGACTCAACTGGTCGGCAAGGCGTTGGTATATTTTGACTGGGTGGTAGTGATGGGCAATCGGTTGAAATTAAATTATTTACAATCGATCGGTTACCACTAACCACTAACCGATCAGTCATTGGTTAGTTGATGTACAAAAACGTTTGCATTTTAACCCTAGTTTCAGGCCTAGAACATAGAATAATTTGTTTCAGCATGATTTTATTCTCTCCTGTCTTGTTTATTATGCCATATTATTTTATTTTAATCAGTGAAATAATTGTTATTGATATAAATGTGTTTTATGTGCACTTTCTCATGTGTATTTCATTTCCTAAACTTGTTATTTTGATTTTCAACATTACTTAAAAGTGTATTTTTAGCTCGACTATTCGAAGAATAAGAGAGTTTATGTAATCACCCCGGCGCCATGCTCAACTAAATTTGGGAATTGGTTTCTTTATACCGGTAGTATGTTTTAAAGTGTTGCGTGAGTAATTTTGTCTTCTGCAAATTCTGAACTCCCATGGAACTCAAATTGTGATAGCCCATAAAATGTGCAATATTAAAGGGCAGATCAAGGTTTGTGTGAGCTCGCTCTACAAAAAGACACTGTAATGATGACTGAAAGATTGCTAAAAGCAAATTTAATGAGTCAATAAATAATCATGACTGAAAGATTGCTAAAAGCAACTCTCAACCCTATACATGATTGTGTGTATACATATCGCCCAAGTGTGCGAAACTATGGCGCCAGCTAGGCTTGACAATTGGGGATACACCACAAAATGGGAAACATGAAAAATGACAAACGCTTGCCATAAATATGGTAATATATTATATTTATATTAATATAGTGTATTAGTATACATATACTGAAGCAAAAAGAAACGCAACTCGGGGAATTTCCACTATATATTGTATGTACAATATGCTGCTGTTAATTTAATGGTACATGTACATGGATGGCTACATAAGACCTTTCCTTTCGGAAAAAAATACTAAAACAGCACATTACACAGCAAATAGTATTCCTTAAAGGTTTCATTATTGACAGAGTACGCGTTTGGTTCAAGCATACATGTGTGAAAACTTAGGATGCACACTTTTTCAAACTCTTTACATTAAATACAGTACTGAAATGTCTCACTTTTTCAAAGAGGAACTTCAACATTGATGAACGTTACTTTGATTTAAACATCTACAACATCACAGTTGTGTTCTTTCTTTAACTAACTACAACTTTTATTTTACAAAACATCTTGGGATTTTTTTGGAATATTATGTGGAATTCAGTGTGCAGTATCTATATATACAATATATAGTCGAAATTCCTGAGTTGCGTTTCTTTTTCGCGTCAGCATATATTATCTTAAACTATCCTACTACCTAGAGTTTTAAAAAAAATGTATTTTTAATTTAACGTTCATTATCTGTGATAAACTTTTTTAAAGGGGCGCAAGGCAATCTTGAAGAATTTATCATTGAATATCAGACATTAAACTGCATAGACTGGATTGTAGTTTTCAGTGTAAAACTTATTAAAAAAAAAAACTTGTCACGTATGCAAGTTACATGTAGAAAGATTACATGATGCCTCAAATACAAACAAAATCAAGGTTTCTGTTCATCCCTTTGTTTTATGAACAGGGCCGGACTAAAAAAATTGTTTGTTTCCTATTTCATGTAAAAAACAAAAGCAGGGTAGGTACAGTGTGTGAAATTAGCACTAGCCCGAATGTGAAAAACTAGTAAATATTAATTTGGGCTAGTAAAAATCTCGGAATTTTATATACCGTATTATCCCTAATAAACGCACCCGGGGGCGTAACATTTTTGAAAAGTGAGACCAAAAATACATAATTTAACTTTTAAATCAGACATTATTTAATGATTTTCTTTGCCAAGAAAACCAAAGTCTGCATGTCAATCAATCAATTAATGCATCGGATTTTAAGTTTTCTAGTGATTGTGTGTGTTCCATTGTGAATAAAACAGTTTAACTTGCATCTTTTGGTAAGTTTTAAAAACACATTTCTGAAAAAAATGGTGGAAGGGGCGTTTATAAGAGATTATACGGTAGTCGGGCTTATGAAAATTGTAATAATTATAAAATAATTCGGGCTAGTGAATAAAAATCCTAATTTCTTTGACTGGTAGGTATGCAGGAAAATATTTTTTTGTATAGAGTAAAAACTTCAGGTGTAGGGGGAAAAACAGGGTCGGTAGGGAAATGGGAAACATACAAGTTGCGTGTAGACAGTGACATAATCTAAAGGTTCAAAACCTGGCAACAATGAGTTGGATGCTACCCAATGATACCCCTGCTTCAAGCAGATAATACTACATACATTGTTTAAAGTTCTGCATTAACTGTGACTAAAAACAGGTATGTGGGAGGACTAGGGAGCTTGAACAATTGTTTGATTATTAACTGTCCATTAAATAATTATTATTTTTAGCTCGACTGATCAGCAGAGCTTATGCCGTGGTGCGGCGTCCGCCGTCCGTCTGTCCGTCCGTCTGTCTGTCCGTAAAGTTTTATTTGTAGCGACTACTCCTCTGAAACTACTGGATGGATATTCATGAAACTTTACAGAAATGTTGCCCATGAAGTCTAGTTGATCCTAGCAAAAATTCATGTTGATGTGAAATCCAAGATGGCCTGTTCAAGTGTGTAATGAATAATTCGAGAAAAAAGAATCTACACCTGTGACATTAATGTTTATTCCAGTATTTTACATGAGTGAAGCATTGTGTTATCTCAATAGCTTGTTTGGAATACACAACATCCATCAGTCATTGTACAGTGCAATTTGCTCTGGTCAGGATGAAGACGTCATAACCACGACAATACAAGAACTTGGGAAAGAGACTCCTAGGATACGCCTTATTGTAACAACTTCCATTGCAGGAATGGGATTTGATCCAGGAAATGTTACTGGAGTCATACATACTTGTCCCCCTAGGAATGTTGCACAATACTTACAGGAGGTTGGACGGTCTGGTCGTAGGGGTCAAAGTGCCAAGGCTACTTTATATTACAACAATCGTGATATTGCAAAAATTCTCTCTGGTATAAGTGAAGATATTACTAATTACTGTCGAAATGCGTCGTCATGCTTACGAAATAACATGTTGTCTGTGTATGGAGTTGAAAAAGACAGCTCACTAATTGGCTGTCAGTGCTGCTCATATTGCAAAAATGAATGCCTTTGTGAAAGCTGTGTTAACATTTAAAGGGAATACATCAGCCTTTTAACAGGGTCTAAGTGTCTGACTTAAAATTGACAAATAATGATATTTTCTATTCTGAAGAACCTAAACATAATGAATGAGCCTAAAATGATCCCTTATTTGCAAAGAAATTGAATCCGCACAGTAATACGTCTATCCAAGATGATGCACCAGGGTTAATTTCAGCATTTTACGTCCAATTCCGTCCTAGCTATACGGTGTATTCAAGTTTAAACCTTAACTGTAAACAACAATATGGTTCGAACATCATATTTTGATTGATATAAGTGTTTTATCATAAACTGGAACAATTTTATAATTTAAAGATATTTCTAGAAAAATCCTGATGTACCCCCTTTAATACAAATTGTATGTGAGTGTTTTAATTAAGACCTAAAGAACACGGAATGGAGTCTGACAAGGATTTGTCTACACAATTGATCACATGGTAGAGTTACTTATGGTAATGCATGATGATGCATACATGTATGAAATAGTAACAGTTTTTAAAAGAAAAACATCATACTGGTATTATTACCAAACCAGTTTATCACACTACTATATCACTGTTCAATGATTTCATAATATTGGTATATTATTACCAAACCAGTTTATCAAACTTTTTAAACACAAACCCGAAGCCTGATATTCCTCCTTTAATTAGCTACCTTAACGTAAAAAATGAGGGTGCTGAAAGTCTCAGTCCAAAATTATTAAGTATCTTTAAAAAGAAGTAAAATGACATTTCTTACACACTAATAATTGACTGAATTTAAGCATAGTGCCTTATAAACATAAGAGGGAGATAATAAAACATAGAAAAAATAGAAATATGTTTCAGATTGATTCATACAATGTCACCGTCCCAAAACTAAATACATGTTGTTACAATAATTTTGAAATAAATATTTTTTAATACTAAATTCTTTCTTTTTTTTTTCGCGATCATTGTTGAAAGGAGATGTTAAGACTGGTAGCGCACTGCTTAAAATAACTTGAATAAAACACAACATGCAAAAATACTAGGGCTGCAACGATATACACTATACTCATGATACAATAGATGCTGCAGTAATTAGTTATTTCATGAAATTAATACTTTTTACCAGAAAAATAAATTTAAAAAAACATCAGCTATATATATATATATACAGCTCTATAGCTAATAATATAACTAATGTTAAAATGATATTGTTCATGTTACAAACCCCATGATATGACATGTCTAGTCCAAGAGAGTATCATGTTTAATGTTTATCACGATTAATTGTTGCACCCCTGCAAGGGATGTATAAGGGATGATGCATGCCATCTGAGAGCACTTTTTAAATTCCTATTTAGTTTAAGGTTTTAATTTTATTGCTTGAATTATACAGTTGGCAAAATGAAAACCAATTGATTCAATTTTTAAAATTCATTTCCCTTCAAATCTGTTGATAATGTGTTCAGATGCTTCTTCAAATCTTGTACCAGATGACATGCAACATAAGTATTATCTACTTATTAACTGGGGAAAAAAAGTATCTTGTATGCACTTACCAAACCCACTGAAAAATAACAAATATCGTCTTCAAACATAAAAATTATTGATATTTTTTTTACCCTATCATCTAAACCTCCTTTGGTTACAATAGTACTTGTAAGTTTGTGGTATGCAGAGAGGTTGTGAAACTTGTGTTTCATAAGGATGCTGTAACATGAAGCCAAAGTCGATATCAACTGAGGGGTAATTTTTCCATTGGCAGGAACAGCAACACAACAGTTCACTTCCAGTAACCCTGTAACATAGCAAATGCTTATTCTTATTATTAAAGGGACAAATGGCAATCTTGATTGTTTAAAAAATTGCGGCGTCCCGTTAGTTTTTCTACATAAATTGCATTTATTCAATGATTAATATTAATTATAAGAATTGCATTTTTTTTTTGCATATTTATACTTAAGAAATAGAACATCGTTTACTGTGAATAATCGTTTAATATATCCCGGTTTGGAGTTCAGTTGTAAACAATAATTTCACTCGGGCGAGTGAAATTATTGTTTACAATTGAACGACAAACCGTGATATATTATAGATAATTCGCCGTTCTATTTCTATTCTAATATCCCTAAAATGTGAAAATAACACACACATCTGATATCTTTCGCATTGCTTTGCTTACTCTCCTAACGTTGCATACGTTACAACGTTCAATGCTTATTCTCCTAACGTTGCAAAATTACGTAGATATATTTCAATATAATGAGATATTTTAAACTAGGCTATATAGTGCGGGTGTATTAGAATAACTGTTGATTACCTTTCACCAATAATATATTCAAATATGTGGTAGACTAACAAAGAAACGTGCAAATTGTATTTAAATACGTGCAGATATTAATTTTAATCTACAGATTTAAAGTCCAAATGATACTGGTTTAATAAATGGTGAAGCTAATTTCAATGCTTGATAAAGACTTCAAGATTGCCATGTGTTAAGAACTATTATTGTTTAACAATATACATATAATTTTGTCAGAAAAAAGCAGATAGAGGTGTTAGTGATCAGCAGCATTAAATAAACTTTCTTTTGTCTTGCATAGGTCTCAAAAATGTGTACATTGAATTGAATTAATAATATAAAACATATAAAGTTTAAAATATCTAACTCTGACCTTAACAAAATAGTTTTGAATTAAATTTATACTTTCTTTTGGTCTTCAATTTATATGTTTTGCAGGGTAATGGCTAGTGATGTACCGATTAATCGATTGTAACCGATCATCAGTTAGTTATGCATCCGCTTATGATGATCGATTATGAAAGTCTATAATCGATCATCGGTAAAATGTAACAAGAGGTCAATGACCTTGAAGCTCTACTGATTGATTATGATTTCAGGAAGTAGTCGCTACAAACTTCTTTTTTGAAAATCTATTTTAGCCATGGCGGCCATCTTGAATTTCCGGCCAACCTGACATTTTGCTAGGATCAATTGGACATCAAGAGCAACTTTCCTGTGAAGTTTCATGAAAATCCGTCGAGTAGTTTCAGAGTAGTAGTCGCTACAAGTTTTCATTATATAACTCTATGTAAACAAAGATGGCCACTGGCAGCCATGTTTAACGTCGAATCAAAATAATGTTCGACTTGGATAACCATCATGTCATGCTGATCATTTTAGAAAAAGTCCCATATCAATATCACTTATAGTTTTCAAGAAGTAGTCGCTACAAACTTATTTTTTAAAAATCTATTTTTAGCTGTGGCGTCCATCTTGAATTTTTGGCCGATCTGAAATTTTGCTAGGATCAATTAGACATTAAGAGCAACATTCCTGTGAAGTTTCATGAAAATCGGCCATGTAGTTTCAGAGGAGTAGTCGCTGCAAGTTTTTACTGTATAACTATATGTTAACAAAGATGGCCGCTGGCAGCCATGTTTAACGTCGAATCAAAACGATTTTCGACAAGGACCAACACCATGTCATGCTGATCATTTTAGAAAAAGTCCCATATCAATATCACTTAGAGTTTTCAAGAAGTAGTCGCTACAAACTTGTTTTTTAAAAACCTATTTTTAGATTTGGCGGCCATCTTGGATTTCACATCAACATGAATTTTTGCTAGGATCAACTAGACTTCATGGGCAATATTTCTGTAAAGTTTCATGAAAATCCATTCAGTAGTTTCAGAGTAGTAGTCGCTACAAAAAAAAGTTTACGGACAGACGGACGACGGACGCCGCACCACGGCATAATCTCTGCTGATCTCTGATCAGTCGAGCTAAAAATGCACTTTAATTACGTTTAAAATAGAAATAAACATGATTATCCAGGAGACAACAGTGAGGAAATTATTGATACACTTTTGGAAATGAGCATATACACAAATAAACACATTTATAGCAGTTATAATTATATATATCTCATAAGAAACAAGACAGGAAAGAACACATGATCAATCAGAAATTATTCAAAGTTCAATGCCTCAAACTCTGATTAACGTACACATTCAATTCTCAAAACAGACCGAGTTCATACTAAATAAGATGAAGACTCCATGATTGTAATAGTCACTGAAATCAAAAATGACATGAAATTATGTCAGTGATTGACAGTTGTTCAAGCTCCCTGGTCCCCCCACATACCTGTTTTAAGTCGCAATTAACATGTCAATCACCAGTTGTTAACCATTTATCCTCAAACAAACCAATACTATACCTCCGACAAACAATACTGAATAGCATATGCAACAGTATAATAATATAACCTATTGTCAATATACTCCGACATCAACAATAGGGCGGAGATATCTAAGTACTGGCGACATGTTAATTAATGCAGTTTAAACAATGTATGTAGTATTATCTGCTTGAAGCAGGGGTATCATTGGATAGCATCCAACTCATTGTTGCCAGGTTTTGAACCTATATTTCTGTTCAAGGGATGAACAGAAATCGTGATTTTTTTTTTTGGTAGATACTTCAAGATTGATGTACATGTATGTTCCTTTAATTTATATAGATTTTAAACAATGTTTACCTCTCACTCATTTCATGGATGATTATCTTGGAGAAAGTTCCCTGCATTGTCCACCAGATCTGTGATCCCCCTGCTGTATTTGAAGAGAAAAGTTGTGCGTGAAGTCAGTGTTGCTGACTGACTCCTCAAATCAGATAACACGGAAAACTTGGTAGCCTGGTTCTTGCTTTGTGGGATCAACAACAAATTATATGTTTCAGTTATTTTTTCCATACATGAATCCGAGACACCATCATCTTTTACTGCCCTTTGCATGGCAAAATCGTGTTCCAGCATGCATTCCAAATTACTGCTCATGTGTGTACTCACTGGTGTACTCACTGGTGTACTAATTACAGTTGAAATACCTGGTGTAGATGTACTTACAGTGGTACTGGAAATGTCAGACAGTTTCAACTGCTTCCTGGATTTTTCTCTTATAACTGCAATAACAGTGACATCAGATGATTTAGGAGTTGTTGGATAGAGTGCACCCCTTTTAAACGAAACACACCCAGATAGATATGATGAAGTCGAATTTCGTAGTTTACCTATAAATTCTTCTTTATTTATAACCTTCGATTGGCAGTTTCTGCAAATAGCCGAGGTTTCTATTTTTCAGTAGGCTTTCATATGCACTATCAGTTTGTAGTAAACATCTATGTTTGTTACAAAACCCTTCAGTTTGTAACTTTCGACCTATAATCTTAAAGCTTCTATTGTCCTCTTGGAAACACGAAAATCAATCAATTTGTCGTGGCTTTTTAGGCGTTGTTGCCAGGGTCGCCATTTTGATATCTCGCTATGGTCATGTGACAAATTATCATGTGATCACGGACTACTTTCTGAGACGTTGACAGGGTCAGTAATGCCTCTGGGAGAGATTGATATATGAGCCGTAACGGTGCGAGTGTAATTGATTACTTGGTATTAAAAGAATGTGATTTCGCACGAGTAAGGGAGTTTAAAGTTGAACCATTCAATGAATGGTCCGATCATGCACCGTTATCTTTTATTGTTAAATGCAATACTTATAAGCATGACTTTCAGCCTACGGAAAGAATTACAATTAAATATGACGATAAGCTTCATGATAAATTTCGCAGTGGTTTAATCGGAAGATTAACAGATTTTAACAATATTTCGATGAATATTAAGAATAACCTAAGTGATAGGGAGTGCTTGAATAACTCTATTAATGGATTTGTACACATATTTAGGGAGGTCGCGGACCCACTATTTTCGAAAAATATAATTGACCGTGAGTGCGTGCATTTATCAGAAACAATCCATAAACAAGCGACTTGGTTCGACCCGGAATGCGTTGAAGCTAAGCGTATTTACTTATCAGCGTTATCAAAATATATTATACCTCATTTGCATATTCCACTCTTTGTTTAATGTGACGTCATCCGGTCCATAAAGTTGTATATTGACCGGGCGCCCGGTCCGATAGCCATATTAACGGACGTGTGAAAAAAGGACGTCAAAATAAATCATAAAACGTATTGATTTAATTCGGTATAATATAACAAATAATGTATGGTGCTTCGGTCCATATGAAGTTTATGGACTAGGCAGTCAGACCTAGAACGTTATATGGACCTCAGCTTCGATTTGGTCCATATAACGTTCTAGGTCTGATTGCCCATGCAGTCCATAAACTTGCATATGGACCTCAGCACCATACATTATCTGTTAAATAATTACTGTAAATCAGTAGAGCATAGAATTTAATAACATGAGAACAAACTACGTTATAAGGTTTTGATAAAGAAAATAAATTGAGACGTGCTAAACCAAAGGAATTTTGGAAATTATTTTGTCGTAAAAAAAAGAAGGGTACTCGTGGAAATATTTCCTTAGAGACGTTTTGTAAATAGTTTTCCGAATTATCGCAGGATATATCGTCACTTCACAATAATGAGGCCGAAACTTTTTGTGAGGAACACGATTTTAATGATTTAAATTGCACTTTTGATGAACTGGACAGAGAAATTACTATCTCTGAAGTAATAACGATAGTTAAATCTCTCAAAAAGAGCAAGGCTTTTGCGGGTGACTGCTTGATAAATAAATACTTTTCGAAGCGATAGACATCATTTCTCCGCATCTCACAGATTTAATTTGGGGTATTTAACTCGGGTTATTTTCCAGATAAATGGTCTGAAGGCATTACCATTCCGCTATTCAAGAAAAATGATCCAGACGACGCAAATAATTATCGAACCATAACATTAGTAAGCTGCTTATCAAAAAGATTTACAGGTATTTTAAATAAAATAATTAGCATGTTGTGTAGATGCTCAGATCGGTTTTAGACAAGGTCGCTCCACCATTGATGCCATACTTGTTTTGAATTGTATTATACAGAAATTACTGAATGAAAACAAGCGGTTATATTGTACGTTTGTGGACCTAACGAAGGCTTTCGACAGTATATATAGAAATGGCCTTTGGCTAAAACTTTTTAAGCAGGAATTAAAGGTAAATTGTTAAGAATTATACGGGACATGTATGACAAAGTGAAATCTTGTGTACGACATTGTTATAATTTTTCTGAGTTTTTAGAATGTGCAATCGGTCTCAAGCAATGGGAGGTAATCTCTCCAATAATGTTTTCGCTTTTTATATATGAAAATATGGAATTGTTCTTACAAGATAGTAACAAGCAAAGTTTAACGCACGCGTAAAATAGCTGCCGAGAGAAAATAGCATATATCTGGGTGGGGACTGGAAACGAAGTTTAACATAATAACATATCAAGTCACGGGTGTTTAAACAATATTGAAAAAGATAATATTGACGTAAACACGCCACGACCTTTTTTTTTCTTACCAGACTTATTCTTCCCGAGTTTTACCATCAGTTTTTCCTACCAAACATTTTGAATCAAGGTGGGCGACCTCGCTTCTCTCTGTTCAAATACCTTGATTTGCCTTACATACTGATTACAATTCAACTTTGGAGCACGACGTGCTAGAAGTACACATCAGCACAGAAATACAGGTGTTCACATGTAAGGGATGCGTGTGCGTTAGCGTGTGCATTACAACAGAGATAAACGTCTCACTGCTACCACGAGTAATTATAAGATTGCGTTATCAAAGAAACTGTTCATTGCTACCTTACCATTACATGTGCAATTATGAAAATCATATAGGTAGCGAATAAACCCATCGACTAGTGTATAACACGGCAGTATTTACGAGAGTTGCACTTATTCCATTCCAATACTTGCGGTTTCATTCAGTTTCACTTACGGTTTCATTATGCTCCGTAAAAAATCCCGGACGTGAAGATCTCAGAAATATTGCCGCATTCTACACTTTAGTAGACTGCTCTATGAAAACGTCATTTGAGGCAATAAAACAGCAAACTTTGAACATTGAAAAATATGTGTTTATACCATTCAAGTTTTTTAGACGGGTTCCCTAGGAATGGAAGTTGTAATGCATGCTTATTGTTCATATTCATTAAGGAAAGACGACCGGCTACAGAAACAATTAAATAATTTCGTTATGTAAACACATATATTTAAAATGTATGTGTTCATGTATTTTACACTAATTTTTTTATCTATACATGCTTTGTGTTTATGTCAGAGTGGCCAATTTATTTTAACAAACAATGTTGCAACGGTATATCGGAAAATGAAATCATGATGGCGGCAACATACGTTGCAGAGTTAATTTTCGAAATCAGAAAAAGCGATAAACTAATATAAGTTTAACAGGCAAAAAGAAGTATATTCTTTTAACTGTTCGTTTAAAACTGAGGGGGCGACTCGAGTTTTAAAGAAAGCAAGATTGGCATGTGTCCCTTTAACCAAGTAAATAAATGACTGACGAGTAACATACATGCTACTGTCGGTAACAAACATGATTATGTGTCGACTCGAAGATTTCATAACATAAACGTGGACATGACATTGTGTCAATGGAGCACTTGCCAGATTTGTGGTGTTGTGAAACACTGTACGCGTGAATCCAAAAAGTGCGGGTCGTTTATATTTATAGGGCATATATAGTTATATATATATATATATTTATATATATTATTCTTTTATATTTATATGGTCCCAGAACGCAGTCATACTCACTACTATATTGAAAGTAAATACTGAATATACATGTGCGGTGCGTTACGATTTGTAGTATTTGAAAACAGACATATTAAACATTTCCCTGAACATATATACTATATTCATAGAAGTATTATTTCCTTGAAAAAAAATACATGTTTGTTTTCAGCAGTTGAAATCTACTATATTCTGCAAATATTGCTATTTTGAAAATTTGAATACGTCTGTTTTCATCAAATAGCATGTTTTGTTTGTTTTAATATATATATTTTTTAATTTATGATTTAAAAAAAAAAATGGATGATCGGAATATGTCTTACACACTGTTGAATCCTGTAATTTAACAACAAGTGGTTTGGTTCACAGGCGACAGTATCGGTGAACAAAACCACTTGTTTTACTGGATTCAACATTGTGCAAGAAAATATTCATATATTATACCATTAATATTATAACATGTGTGTTGTAACATATGCTTATCCTTGGATAGTGGATGTCTGCAGGAAACTTGACCTTTTACCTAAAAATCAAACGATCATCCTCTTTCCACTGTCCAACAATGAAGTTTCATGAAATTTGCTTTAGGTAAGAGGAAAAACTGTGTGGGCAATACTTTTCATTTTCCGGTCATGGTAACGGACCTTTCAACTACTGACTTCAAAATAAACAGGGATTATCATTTCACCAAAGGCATTTAAAGTATGAAGTTTTATGAAATTAGCTTCAGAGAAAGTAATAAAGAGTTTGTACAAAGTTTCGTCAAAATCCAACAAGGAGCGCAGACAAGATTTGTGACAGACGAACGGAAAGGCCAAATCTAATCTGTCTCACCTACCACTTTGTGGTGGAAGACATAATTATAAAGACAATATTTTAGTTCATATGTATACTTTATTAAGCAAATAATTGAGCGAACATAAACTTAAGCATTGACTCTGGCCAGTGGTGTACATGGAGTCTTCTTCCACATGACATGCAGACTGAAAGAAAAGAAAGACATAGAATTTAATATAAGTCGAGCAGAGTATTCAATTTGAATCAGGTGTTGCGAGAGGGATCTAGGGCATATTTAGGGGAATGAGACAGTTTAAAATTTAATTATTGTTTAACGCCTCATCAACACGTTGTTTAGGTTATTTCGAACCGCCCGAAAGAGAGGAGGAAAGATACATAGGCATCCAGGAACCCTGCCCTACGCTTACTACCGATTAGATACCTATGGTTCTTTAACGTGCTTGTAGGGAGGACAGACTCCGATACACAGGACCACCCGGTTTACGTTCCCATCAGACGAACGAGGCTAGCAGGACACATCGAAGTAACCCAGTGGCGCCAGTAAGAATTGAATCCGTGTTCACTGAATTCAAAGCCGATATGCTATAAACGTCCCTTGACCAAAACTGAGTAAATGGCACATCAAGTAAAGGGTCAATACATATTATATTGTGTATCATACGAGTATATGATTGAACTGACATGATTATAGAACCGTTTTAATGTATGTTTCACCCAACAGTACAGCAAGAATCTATTATAAGGAAAGTTAAATCTGACAGAGGGTGCAATGTTCTATAAGCCATTTTTACTAGAAGGGGAATAAAATACAAGTATGGCCAAAAATCTAAAATTGTTAAATTTTACACGTTTTGTTCATAGGATATTTTACTTTAATGACTTAGTAAGGTCATTTTACATGGGGAGAAAACATTAATATACAACTATTTATTTTCTCTCTCGAAACCTGGTGATGCCGCTAGTTTTAGAAATAAAACATAATTAAATAGGGCAGTTGAGAAGACACTTTTGTAGATGTGTGGTCTGTTCTGATGTGAAAATGTGTAAAACAGACACAAGATTGGAAATTTGCTCTGTGTCCCTTTAATAAATTGAGGACCCATCACATAGACCAATTAGATGATGTTAAAGGGACACACGGCAATCTTGAAGTATTTATCAAGCTTTAACATTAGCATCTCCATTTTGTTAACCTGGTAACATGTTAAATTTAAACCTGCTTGCATTAAAAGTTAAATAAATTATTATAGGTGCACTATTATCAACAGTAAGTAATGTGTAAAACAATTTCTTCTGAACTATTCTAATAAATAATATTAATGATGCACAAACTATGCAGAAAAAAATTAACCGAACTCCAGAAGTTTTAAACAAATAAAGACTGCCTAGTGTCCCTTTAACACAACTTGTTTTCGCATGTATCCAGTACATGTAGTTTACACGAGCTCATATGACAATCACGCTGCACTATCACTGAAATATTTTTACTCTAACTTTGAACAGCACCGTGCAAGCATAACACAAGCTTCATTTAAAGAACTACACAAGTGCAAACAATTTTTAAAAGGCTCTTACCTCCATATGATCCAATGGCATTTAATACGGCTTGACATTCTGAAGTCGTAAGTATCAATTCACTTAGAGCTGCTCAAGGGCACGATTCACATTTGAGACCTCTCTGAAAACAACATCAATCCAATGTCAATGATCAAACAGACATAGTTTATCCTTTGTTATACATAATGTAACATATTTAAAAAAGAAAAGATAAAATAACTAAATTGAATAAAGCATGAATACTACTTGTGCTCAATAACACTGTTAATGTAATAAAAACATCTCTCATCATTCATTATACATGTAAATCATAATGTAGCCCAACTGGAGATCCATTAAAAGCATTGTTCCACTTTCACAGCATATTTCCAGCCCATGGAATAGTCATTTCTTTTGAGACACACAGGAGGCAAGCGTAGTAGCTACACCGCCTTAAAGGCTTTTAAGTGAAATGTACTTTCTCGAAA
Organism: Cyrtodaria siliqua; assembly: GCA_037043455.1. Lineage (NCBI taxonomy): Eukaryota > Metazoa > Mollusca > Bivalvia > Adapedonta > Hiatellidae > Cyrtodaria > Cyrtodaria siliqua. The sequence continues at coordinate 41,058 of JAWPHD010016047.1, forward strand.
TTGCGTTGTTTTTTTCGCAACAGAATGTAAATAAATGTAAATTCAAAATCACTTCCTTGCCTCAAAACTTTACTGTACATAAATATGAATCTGACCGATTTCAGTCAAATGTCTATGGCAGATTACATTGTTTCAATGGTAGTTGTATCGGGTTATGTATTCACGAATGTGCGAGAAAATGGGGACAACGCTAACTATTTACATTCATGCATCTGAGGGTTGGGGGTGGAGGGGGTTTCTAGTTTTCTTACCCCCTCCTTGTTTTCGGTATGCAAGCTCCATCTACCCCCACACCCCCATCTACCGTACTTGGGTGGGGGCGGGGTGCGGGGGACATTGATAGCATTTCTACTAGCAATTGTTTTATTCCACGAAACGTTCTACAGTTTACAGTACATCCAGTTACTGGAAAGATCGGAGTACACGAAAAACACTTATAGTGATTATGAACTTTCTATTATACACTATACACTACTTTTTTAGGCACTGTATTTGGCCAATGTCTAAATATGCACGATCTAAAAGGGGTGTGTACTGTTTATTAACAAACACATTTTAATGACAAAACAAATACCTTGATCATGGACCTCCAGCAGCAGACAATAATCCCAAATCCAACTTGCAACAACATGTCAATTTCACGTGTAAAGTTATGTCACGGTGACCTGTCAGTCACCAACACTGCATCGTGTTGACACATAATGGGACGTTATTTCGTCCGGTAAGGTATTAGTTTTTACATAATCTACGGTATGAAACACTGTACGCGTGTTGTTAGACTCCATAGGTACCCGTAGTGCTCGCCGACGTTGCGCGCCCAATTTCGGGTGTAAAAAAATGGCGTCTGTTTTAGTTGAAAATTCGTAAAATAGTCCGTAAAATACAAAAAAATAGTCCATGTTCGCGGAGTTAAAATGCGAACAGAACTGATATGTTATAGGTCCGTGGCGTTCCTACTGGAATGCAGAGCATTAAATCGTTTAATTTAGGGTAACTAAAGGGGCGTGGCTTTACCGTACTACAACTACCGGATATTGGAATTTAGAGTACGGTCACTATGACATCACAGTGTTACTAGGTACACCATGCTACAAAAAAGATAGAGTCTGATCTCAGCTCGTTGGTTATTTAAACACCTCGATGGGCTACGCCCATCTCGGTGTTTAAATAAGCCAACTCGCTGAGACCAGACTCTATCTATTACTTAAAGATAGAAACTTGAATGTGGGATATAATGACCTTTGTGTCTTATTTGAATAGATTTTCACATCACCAAGACACGTTGAAAAGTGGTAATAACCGTTGGTTTATGCAACGTGTTGGTGGCAAATGTTAAACAGCATATGGAAGTTAGAATATTAGTCGATCTTAAAAACGAAGGTCAATATTAGATAGCTGTGATTTGCTTGAAGAGCCTTAAACAATGAAAATAGTTACGTGTTTAAAAGCGTGTCCTGTTTCTATCGTATTGCTTTACCATATAACTATTTGGCCGAATTATAATCACCTTGTAACTCTAAATGTAGTTCAAGGTGATGGGACATTAATGGGTTCTGTCTGGTCAGATCAGGGTCAGCTCCCTAGAATTGTAAACAAGTTACAATAATGAATGATTGCTGGGATATATCAAACCACCATTAAATCCGAGTTCTTTATTATTCTAAAGCATGTACATTTAAACTTTATTTCAGAGTGATTTTGCATCTATTGTTTTCTTTCGAAAACTATGGAATCTTTAATTAAATAACTGTTTAGGGAAAAATTATATCATGTTATGTTGATAGTAATGAGAGAAAAAATGAGTTTTGTTTTGTCTATAAGATTCCAAACTTCATTTGTACACTTTATATAGTCTTGGCGATCATTAATGAAGAAAAAATGTCAAAATATGTTCAGTGGTTCTTGATAATAAGCTGTTTTGACCATATATGGTAATGGCGGCCATCTTGGATGTCGCATTGACCTAATTCGTATAAATTTGACAGCATTGACCTCAGGATCATCCATGTGAAGTTTGGTTAAAATCAGCCAAGCGGTTTATGCAAAGACGTCATTTAAACGAAAGTTAACGAACGGACGTTGATGTCACTTTAAGCTAGAGAGATGTCTCTTTAAACTAAAGAGATGTCTCTTTAAGATAGAGAGATGTCTCTTTAAACTCTAGAGATATGTCTCTTTAGTTAGAGAAATGTCTCTTTAAGCTAGAGAAATGTCTCTTTAAACTAGAGAGATGTCTCTTTCAACTAGGGAGATGTCTCTTTGAACTAGAAAGACGTCTCTTTAAGCTAGAGAGATGTCCCTTCAAGCTAGGGAGATAGAGAGATGTCTCTGTAAACTAGAAAGATGTCTCTTTAAGCTACAGATATGTCCCTTTCAGCTAAAACGATGTCTCTTTATACTAGAGAGATGTCTCTTGAAACTAGAGTGATTTCTCTTTAAACTAGAGAGATGTCTCTTTAAGCTACAGAGATGTCCCTTTAAGCTAGACATATGCCTCTTTAAATTAGAGAGATGACTCTTTAAACTAGGGAAATGTCTCTTTAAACTATAGTGATTTCTCTTTAAACTAGAGATGTCTCTTTAATCTAGAAAGAGGTCTCTTTAAGCTAGAGAGATGACCCTTTAAACTAGAAAGACGTCTCTTTAAGCTATAGAGATGTCCCTTCAAGCTAGAGAGATGTCTCTTTAATCTAGAGAGATGTCTCTGTAAACTAGAGTGATTTCTCTTTAAACTAGAGAAATGTCTTTTGAAGCTAGAGAGATGTCCCTTTAAGCTAGAAAGATGCCTCTTTAAATTACAGAGATGACTCTTTAAACTAGAGAGATGTCTCTTTAAACTATAGTGATTTCTCTTTAAACTAGAGATGTCTCTTTAATCTAGAAAGAGGTCTCTTTAAGCTAGAGAGATGACCCTTTAAGCTAGAGAGGTATCTCTTTAAGATATAGAGATGTCTCTTTAAACTAGAGAGATGTCTCTGTAAACTAGAAAGATGTCTCTTTAAGCTACAGAGATGTCCCTTTAAGCTAGACATATGCCTCTTTAAATTAGAGAGATGACTCTTTAAACTAGAGAATGTCTCTTTAAACTATAATGATTTCTCTTTAAACTAGAGATGTCTCTTTAATCTAGAAAGAGGTCTCTTTAAGCTAGAGAAATGACCCTTTAAACTAGAAAGACGTCTCTTTAAGCTAGAGAGATGTCCCTTCAAGCTAGAGAGATGTCTCGTTAAGCTAGAGAGATGTCTCTGTAAACTAGAGTGATTTCTCTTTAAACTAGAGAAATGTCTCTTGATGCTAGAGAGATGTCCCTTTAAGCTAGAAAGATTCCTCTTTAAATTTCAGAGATGACTCTTTAAACTAGAGAGATGTCACTTTAAACTATAGTGATTTCTCTTTAAACTAGATATGTCTCTTTAATCTAGAAAGAGGTCTCTTTAAGCTAGAGAGATGTCTCTTTAAACTGGAGAGATGTCCTTTTAAGCTAGAGAGATATCTCTTTAAACTAGAGAGATGTCTCTTTAAGCTAGAGAGATGTCCCTTTAAGCTAGAGAGATGTCCCTTAAAGCTAGAGAGATGTCTCTTTAAGCTAGAGAGATGTCTCTTTAAACTAGAGAGATGTCTCTTTAAACTGGAGAGATGTCCTTTTAAGCTAGAGAGATGTCTCTTTAAACAAGAGAGATGTCCCTTAAAGCTAGAGAGATGTCTCTTTAAGCTAGAGAGATGTCTCTTTAAACTAGAGAGATGTCTCTTTAATCTAGAAAGATGTCTCTTTAAGCTATAGAGATGTCCCTTTAAGCTGGAGAGATGTCTCTTTAAGCTAGAGAGATGTCTCATTAAACTAGAGAGATGTCTCTTTAAACTAGAGAGATGTCTCTTTAAACTGGAGAGATGTCCTTTTAAGCTAGAGAGATGTCTCTTTAAACTAGAGAGATGTCCCTTTAAGCTAGAGAGATGTCCCTTAAAGCTAGAGAGATGTCTCTTTAAGCTAGAGAGATGTCTCTTTAAACTAGAGAGATGTCTCTTTAATCTAGACAGATGTCTCTTTAAGCTATAGAGATGTCCCTTTAAGCTGGAGAGATGTCTCTTTAAGCTAGAGAGATGTCTCATTTAACTAGAGAGATGTCTCTTTAATCTAGAAAGATGTCTCTTTAAGCTATATAGATGTCCCTTTAAGCTATAGAGATGTCCCTTAATGATAGAGAGATGTCTCTTTAAGCTAGAGAGATGTCCCTTTAAGCTAGAGAGATGTCTCTTTAAGCTAGAGAGATGTCTCTTTAAACTAGAGAGATGTCTCTTTAATCTAGAAAGATGTCTCTTTAAGCTATAGAGATGTCCTTTTAAGCTAGAGAGATGTCTCGTTAGATGTCTCTTTAAACTAGAAAGATGCCTCTTTAAGCTAGAGATATGTCCCTTTAAGCTAGAGAGATGTCCCGTTAAGCTAGCGAGATGACTCTTTAAACTAGAGATGTCTCTTTAAGATAGGCAGATATTTTTCTAGGTAGCGAGATATCTTTGTAAGACATCTTGTTTTGGTATAAATACGTTGAGAACTTCTACAAATGTTTTATTTTATATGTATTTGTTTGTATTTCTTTAAGAATGAAATATAAATGTGGAGCTAATACATACAACCAAATATTCAATGTGTCAGTAACTGAATTTGAATGTGTGCAAGGATGTGTGTGCGCGCGCGTGAGTATGTAACGTCACTTTTAACAATAGTTTAGTCATATCGGCAGTGAGCTCAATGCTCAACTTAATAGTGTTGTTCACACCGGAATACCAGGCTATAGACACGTGACATAATACCCCACACAGTGACCTGATACTGCCACTGGGGCCGACTGGTTCTGTTCTGTTCTTTGTTAGGGAAGCATCTATTAGTCGCAATACTGCAATGTATGATGAGTAAAAAACTTATGTTCATCCTCATTGGACATGACATGTAAACTATTAAAACTTAAAATAGTAACATGAAACTTTGTAATAGGAATAGTTAAATCATTATAACAGGGTAAATACGTGCGCCAGAGTGAATGACTGAGCATTTTCGGGCTGGGTGAGTTGTATGAGTGTATAGTATGTATGATTTGTGTGTTTGTACTTTTTCATTGTTTAATGTAAAAATTGCATTGACCTGTCACATATTAACAAATGTAATATGCATTTATATGACGAGAAACATTTGTTTAAGTCATAAATAAAGAATATGTCCTGTTCATAGTTACTTTCGACTGCACTGGGTGAGCATATCCGGCTGATTTAGTTTAAATAAAAAATAATGGAATATGTTGTGTTATGTTTTTAATTAAACTGGTCGATTCAATCCAACCACTTAATAAAAGAATATTTTGACTTGTTTCGCAATGCTGAATTACTTCATCTTGAAATTATTGCGATTTACCTCCGCTTGACCATGGACTAAGTAGAGTCGTTTCTGTCCTGAAATGAAGAAATAATAAAAAATATAATATCTCAGCAACCGTTCAACCTTTCTCCATCAACTAAAATATGATGGCTTTGATATCGGTGGTACATTTTCAAATACTTTTGGTTTCTTACTTAAATTTCGAATAGATCGTGCCACTACTCCAGCCTTTAAAGGTTCTGAGTATTGTTTAATCACCCTTAGGATATGTTGCCTGTATTTTAATTTAGTCTTTTGACTGTTACCAGTGATACGCAGGCTTCGTATTCTCTGCTTTCAGCTAAATTCCGTTTTGTTTATTTCGCCCATTGTTTTCTCGTTTTCTCGCAAAGCGTTTTTTTTTTAGGAAACTGGGACCATACGCCGCTTGCCATGGAATGGTGTGAAAACACCTCATTGAAGGTTCCATGTTTACCGCCATATGCATACCATCTTCGGGATGGCTCAAATTTATGTACTTTTGGCATTTTAAATATTGAGTTCTGCTCAACCCGGGGCTAGAGGGCGTGAAAGGTAGCAATCACTTTTCACTACCGTTCAATCAAACCGAGACTGCAATATATTTTGTATTTATCGTGTTCGACGATTTCCAAATTTCTCCTTTCATACTTCTTTGTTTTACTTCCCTGATAATGGATACCACACCTGTTTTGCCATATATCTGTCTAAAATTCTAAAAATGTATTTTTTCTCTGTTTCTGAGTTCAACTTACTTATTTAAAACAAAAACATGCCAAATAAATCCTTTTTTATGCGATTTCGGCTCAAGTGCCAGTGCTTTCCACTTGTAAAATCATCAGTTAATGTGGGGTCACACGAATATTCTTGTTTGTTTACTAAACAGGTCAATGGCACAGCTGTTTTCATTGAAAGTTGCTTACAAAGTAAAAACATACAATCGAAAGTTGGAAAATGTTCATCAATAATCCATTAAAAGCTTTGCATATGACAACAAGCTCTGAAAGATATGGGGCATTTCCACCAATTTATCATTTTACTTTTCAACAAAAAAGAGGGATTACCTTTTATAAAAAAAAATACATTTGACTAAACCGCCAAGGTTTATATGCAATTGGTGGTGGTAAACCTTTAAGTGTGTCATCATAGACCGACATACACTGTCTGTATATATGTCTATGAGTATGCTTCATAGGTAAGTGATTAATTTCCAATCGTCAATATATTTAATTTACAAATTAAATTATTATTACCTGGGATGAAAATTAAAATAATACGTCATACAGAGCCCTGTTATTACTGGCGACTGCATTACGTCTTACTTATAAATTAAACTAAATCAAATTTAAAATTGAACGTCTGATCATAAAACACAAAGCTAAATTATCGACCTACTTTTCTATTAATAATATGAACTCGGATTTCCACTAGTAAAAATACCCGCCTAAGTTTTATGTATGAATATCATGGACTGGTCATGCGCATGTGGGAATTCACTGCACATTTTCCGGTTTAAAAACTAGAACTGCTTCATATGAAAAGACTATGCTGCCTTCTGTTGGCCTTTTGCATTTTGTGCAGTACGCTTTGTAAGTCGTCCTGTGCATTTGCTAAGTTATAATGTGCATTTTGTAAGTTGTCTTGTGCAAACTATAAGTCGTTGTATGCATTTTCTAAGTTGTTATGTAAATTTTCTAAGTTGTCATGTGCATGTCGTAGGTTGTTATGTGCATATTCTAAGTTGTCTTGTGCATTTTCTAAGTTGTTATGTGCATTTTGTAAATTGCTATGTGGATTTCTAAGTTGTTATGTGCATTTTCCAAGTTGTCATGTGCATTTCGTAAGTTGTTATGTGCATTTTCCAAGTTGTTACGTGCATTTCGTAAGTTGTCTTGTGCAAACTACAAGTCGTCGTTAAGTGTGACACGGTTAAAGATATATCTAGTAAGTTTTATTTATTTCTGAGGGCTTTGCATACATTGTTTGGCAAAAATGTCAGAAAGCGACAATCTACATCTGTCCGAAAAGATGTCGAAAAGCCGCTTGTGTCTGTTTTGAAAAAGATGTTGAGGTTAACTCTGACTTTGTCTCTTTAGCTCAGACTACACCAATTACCAACCAATCAGTGGACAGGGAAAAAGTTCCAGGTAAATTCGGAGCTATTACACAGAATCTCTTAATTTGATTGGTTGACAAGGTAAACAAACTAAAAAATCTTGCTAAAAAAATAAAATTCAACCGTTGAAGAGTACTTATAAAGGTTAAATCATACATTTGTGCAATGTATTCATAATTTCTTGCCTAATCAAAAAAGAAGTATATTTTACATTTTCTCATGTTTCTACATGCAAGTAGGTGGGTCAGCACCATCCGACCCAAACAGCTTTACCATACTCGAACTTTTTTATCTATCACAGTGGCAAAGGAAAGTTTCAGACATTGGTGGGTATCAGAACATGGATGATGGGGCAAGCCGCAACTATTTTTTTTCAAATGTTTTTAAGTTTTGATAACGTTTCTTTTAGTTGTTGCTTTAAACCAAAACATAATCTGGCGTCTTGTCAAATTTCTGAGGTGTGAGTGGCTGCCCCGCCACCCCCACCCCCACCTCACTGTCGCGCCCTTTTCCCTACGCCTATGTACCAAACTCCAACTTACTATTTCAGACATTCGTTAGAAACATGTAGCGACACAGCCAAACAAGTTGTTATTGACAGTTCTGAAAAACTTGGAAAAAAATGAAAGAATTATCAAAATCGGATATTTTTTTTATTGCTAATTGAATATTTTTATTTTTCTATGCAACGTTTCGACATTTATGATACATAAAAATAATTGTTTATTTCCCTTTTTTGCAGTAAACAATATAGCATAAGTCAGTGTACAGAGACGAATACTCCTCCTCTCTCCTGCCTCCTCCTCCTCCTATTACTATTACTAATAACATTTATAAGTTTAATTATTTATTATTATTATTAATAACATTGGTATTAAAATAATAGTTATAATAACAGTAGCATGACATATATATATATACCTATATATAATTTTGTCCGTCGTCTGTCATTCGTCGTCCGTCAAGCAACCTGACCTTGGTCATAACTTGAAACTTATTTGACCTATGTTCATGAAACTTCACACACATCTTCATCTTTTCCCCAAGGAATGCCGATACACATGTCCAATAACTGGTTCTTCCCAGGAAAAAATGGGTGATCTGCCTCTACCACTTAAAAAATCGACCGTCATAGATAGCCTACTACGTAAAACACCAGTTAACCAATCATCTATCCACTTCGCACATACTTCAATGTGGGAAAATAACTATTTATCTTTATAATTTCAACAATTCCCTAAAATACATTTCGAAAGCGCCTTAAAACATATCTTTGGCTGGCGTGTCCCAGTGAAAGCACGATATAGTACTTGGAATCCGGCGTTCACCAGGGCCACTAAGTTTCGTTCTTGAACAAAGTTAACGTAAAACAGACGGTTTCGTGTATCCGCTGAGCACGTTAAAGAACCATAGTAACCTAGTCGTATGTATTGGTTGAGCAAGTTACATGATCCCTATGTATCATTCCCTCTCTCTGGGGCGGCTCTAAATTGCATATAATGTTGAATCTAAATGGAGAGAACTGTAACTAATGTTGTAATAACTTGTAGTTCAATCCATTTGCATATGTTTCTATGAATATTGTGGTGTTGAATTGATGTATTGTAACATATCTGCAATAAAATATTATTAAACTAAACTACTAAATTACAAGATTTTGGTAAAACCCGGTAAATTGGAATACTGAAACTTATTTATATCTTGTTTGAATATAATTTTCAGGATATCTGCAAATTTGATGTTGCAAGATTGGAAATAATGCATGAAAACAATTTAGTTTTAATCGGGACTATTTTACTACAAAAATAATACGTACTTATGTCTCCTCAATCGATACGCATATGTAAACATTTCAAACCGAAGTTCGATTGCAGAAAATTACTAACTCATAGAAAAACAATTTGAAAATGTTGAATATAGGTCTATATTTTATCTTTGCGGATCACGCAAAAGGATTTATTATAAACATCGTCATAACTTTTTTGAATAATCACGTGACCTAACCGTTCGCCCTACTTTCTTTGACGTTGACAGAGGATAGAGATTGTGAAATTTGACAGTACGTAAAGCCAGGAAGTAAGTAGAATTTTTCAAAACAATCTTTGTATTGATTTACATTTGTAAATACATGCCAGCTCGACTTATTAATTAAAAAAATGGCATTTCTTTTGTTAAATTTTTTAAAAATTAAAAAAAAAAATGCCTACCTACCGACCCAACATTTGAAATTAGTGTCGGGAAAGGGCAAACATAAATGTTTTATAAGGCTGGCCTTATGTATTAAAAATAAATAAACGGACTGCCGCGAGTTAACAAAAGCCAGCTTGCCGTGTATACCTTTAATTGTAATAATACTCGACGGACAAACAGACAACCAAATACTAATTAGAATAATCTGACGATCATTTGCAAATTAAATTACATGTCTTTCAACATTATATGCAATTTTAGAGCCGCCCCAAGAGAGAGGGAATGATACATAGGGATCATGTAACTTGCTCAACCAATACATACGACTAGGTTACTATGGTTCTTTAACGTGCTCAGCGGATACACGAAACCGTCTGTTTTACGTTAACTTTGTTCAAGAACGAAACTTAGTGGCCCTGGTGAACGCCGGATTCCAAGTACTATATCGTGCTTTCACTGGGACACGCCAGCCAAAGATATGTTTTAAGGCGCACCTTCGAAATGTATTTTAGGGAATTGTTGAAATTATAAAGATAAATAGTTATTTTCCCACATTGAAGTATGTGCGAAGTGGATAGTTGATTGGTTAAACTGTGTGTTTTACGTAGTAGTAGGCTATCTATGACGGTCGATTTTTTAAGTGGTAGAGGCAGATCACCCATTTTTTCCTGGGAAGAACCAGTTATTGGACATGTGTATCGGCATTCTCTTGGGAAAAGATGAAGATGTGTGTGAAGTTTCATGAACATAGGTCAAATAAGTTTCAAGTTATGACCAAGGTCAGGTTGCTTGACGGACGACGAATGACAGACGACGGACAAAATTATATATAGGTATATATATATATGTCATGCTACTGTTATTATTACTATTATTTTAATACCAATGTTATTAATAATAATAATAAATAATTAAACTTATAAATGTTATTAGTAATAGTAATAGGAGGAGGAGGAGGAGGAGGAGTATTCGTCTCTGTACACTGACTTATGCTATATTGTTTACTGCAAAAAAGGGAAATAAACAATTATTTTTATGTATCATAAATGTCGAAACGTTGCATAGAAAAATAAAAATATTCAATTAGCAATAAAAAAAATATCCGATTTTGATAATTCTTTCATTTTTTTCCAAGTTTTTCAGAACTGTCAATAACAACTTG
>JAWPHD010016048.1:0-51904 GCA_037043455.1 Cyrtodaria siliqua
ATGGAAACATAATATTTTGATGTTTTATGGGGATTCGTTATGATTTGGGTAATTTAATCCAATCAGAATCTACCTTACAATCTGACTATATGCCCTAATAGACCCTATACTTTTTTCAACCGATCAGAAGCCCCAAATCAATAGTGGTATCTGACCATGTATGTATTTAACTCTTGGAAATGTTCTAACAATAAAAAACGCGCTATCGTTTTTGAAAATCGGTCATATATTTTAAGAACTATTGTCATTTACGATACTGCATACAGAGATGTTAGTTTGCTCCGTATGGTGAAATTGAGTTTTCATTCACCATAACTTCTTAAATACCTAACGGATTTCAATAAATTACAACTTATTTTGTTAGTTATTGCCTATCCAAGAATACAATTTTCATATGAACATTCTGGATTTTTTTTTTGCAAAAAGCTTAACTCTCAAACTGGCATCTCTAAATGATAACAATTTCTAAAATACTTGACCGATCGTCAAAAAATACAGCTCAATACTTTTTTAAGTATGACCATTACTAATGATATAACATTAACAGATATTTTTCAACAACGAACTGTTTTTGAAATTGGAAAAAGTGTAGTTCCAGCAGCTTCAGAGAAAAGTAAATCTGTAATTTTCACATGTATATGAAATACCACTCACTGCATCCACTATGAATTACTAAGCATACAAAACAAAAGATGATATACCTTCGCGATAATTATATTGTCCATGATTATCGTAATAACCCGATTGCATTTTTACTTTATTGTCACAGAGCTAGAAAAATGTGCAGCCAGACCGGGGCTCGAACCCGGGACCTTCGGACTACCGTTCCGATGCTCTACCGGCTGAGCTAACCGGCCGGACAATGCTACATCAATCTACCTGTTAGATATCCATAAACCGTGACATTATTATGTTTATATGTCTTTGTTTGTATACAATATTATATGTAAAAGTAAGCATAATAACACGATCGTAATAATAATAGTAAGCATAAAAACACAAGCCGAATTTGCATTTTATGATGTAAACATTTTGTATGGTTATACATTATAAAAAAAATTGTTTAAAGCACGCACGTTTTTAACGGGTAACAGGGCTGCCAAAAGCTTTAACATACACGTCCTGAAATTTTAATTTTTATTAGATTGATAGCGCTGTAGCACCCCATAACGCTCCCTCCGAATAAGGAGAGGATGTATCTTGAATATGAACAAGACATAAATGATAATAATAACAATACATCAATAATATTAATAATAAAAAAAACAAAAAAACAATAATATTTTTATAATATCATCATCATCACCATCATCATCATCACCATCACCATCATCTTCTTCTTCTTCTTCTTCTACTTCTTCTTCTTCTTCTTCTTCTTCTTCTTCTTCTTCTTCTTCTTCTTCTTCTTCTTTTTTTTCATCTTCTTTGTCATCATCTTCTTCTACATCATCATCATCATCATCATCATCATCATCATCATCATCATCATCATCATCATCATCATTTTTTTTTAACAAATTATTTCAAGATGTTGTTGTGATTTTGCACAGTGTACGATCATCGAAATGGTACAGAATATTGGACATTAATTACTGGCAGATTGCTATAACATTGCTTCATCAGTACCATCATCAGTACAGTGAAGTGCTTCTAAAAAATACTGAAGCAATTTTGTTATATAACTTTATAACAGTTTTAAATATAGCTATAAATTGTTGTTTTACGTATTACGAGTACCTTTGGTACTTTGAGGATAATTTGATGATGATAATGATGATGATGATGATGATGATGATGATGATGATGATGATGATGACGACGATGATGATGATGATGATGATGATGACGACGATGATGATGATGATGATGATGTTTATGATGATGATAAAGAAGACTGACTGCTGCTGCTGCTGCTGCTGCTTTTGATGATGATGATGATGATGATGATGATGGTGATGATAATTATATTTTGCTTGTTTATTACGATGATGTTGATCATCATCTAGTTACGGAACTTTATGCGGAACGTTTGTCGACTAGCTCAAAATTATATGTACATGTCTTCCGCAGAAAGCTACAGGGGAGCTTTATGCGGAAGAAGGGTACGCATAAAGCTCCTGGAGAGCTTCAAGCGAATGTAAGATACGCATAATGCTCCCCGGGGAGCATTATGCGGAGGGAGCTTTATACGGTCTAAGTTAGCGCGCGAAGAAATCTATCAGTGGAAATTTCCGGACCGTTTTTTTCTCAGTTATTTTACACGTTATTTTTTTGCTATTTATCAATACTTGCAACTGCTTGCAACTGAATATTATATAAAACGGATGAATTGATTGACATAGATTTAAATGCATTACATACTTTGTTTCAGCAGGGTATTTAATCAGTCATAAATCAGATGGTTATTTTTAATTGAAATCCGAAGATTTTTTATTTAAATCCGGTGATCCAGAGAAGTACTGAACAATCCTGAGATTCCGGATTTAATCCGGAGATTTGGCAGGCCTGGGATACTCCATTTGATCTGGCAAACACAACAACTCGTCAATATAGGGTTTATATTGCTAACAGTTTAACATATATAATTTCGTGATCTATTTTTCGGTCACGAAATCAAATAATATATCGGAGTCTTAGGTTTATTAATATTAATGATATATGCAGCAAAAACTAACCGAGCCGTCGAGTTTTTCAGACCACACTATTTCAATTAATAAACAATAATTCAATCAGACAGGTCACGAGGCCTAGCTTAGTGTATATGCACATTGAAATAACCTGTAACACATTAACGTGGTTTAAATCGTATTTGGATTGACCCCACTAATTCTTACAGATCGCCTTCTACCCCTTTAAACCCACATGTTTATGATTATCAAAAGGTAAACAAAAAGACTTGTAAACATCGGTCAGTGTTTTTTTCTTCATCGCATATGTAAATCATGCGATATCTACCCCTAGTATCTATCATGTTACAAAATCAATGGATTTATTGTCAAATGTGTTTGCTTCTCAAAACATTAATTAACTGTATTTCTATACTTCACCAACGTAGTTTTTATATTAATTATATATAAAAACACAAGCAAATTAAAAAGGCAGAAAGGACAATTACTTTCCTTTATCAGCACTACCCAAATGTGTCAACAAGTTAAAACGCATTTACTTTATACAAATAAAAACAGCACAGTGTATGCTAAATATGATATATAGTAAACACTGATAAGAAAAATAATACGGCATGTTTTGATGCAAATATATCAAACATTTAAAACGCATTTACTTTAAAAATAAAAACAGCACTTTGTATGCTTAACACAGACGGCATGTTTTGATTTATTTATTGCGTGGTAAACCAACACATAATGTGCACTCACATGCAACTTTGTTGTTGTTTAAAATAGATAGTGAAATCAGTGGAAACTCTTTTTCAATTTTCATATCTTTGTATATTTATAGTTGAAATGGTTTTCTACAAAGCTGATGAATAGATTAAATTCAATAAACACATCAACACCGAATAGGAACAACACCGAATAGGAACGAGTAACGCCCCCAACAAGTGGGTACCAATGTTCCCCCCATCCCCACAACACGAGAGCACGAGGGCGGGTTGTGGAGGGTGGGCGGGGGCGGGTCAGGGTGCAGGGGCGGGTCAGTTGGGGGAGGGGGGATGGGTTGGCGTGCATACCCCTTTGATTAGATATCAATTACGACACCGGGGTAGGGAATAAGACAGAACCCGGTACTATCGTGGAGATATTTGTTGAGTATATGGTGAGACCCTGTGAAATTAGACATATATTATGCTGCTAGGGATGTGCATTAGAAAGTCAATGTGAACATTTTGTCTAATTCCCCTGTGCATGCCCGCCGCCCCACAGGTGGGGGAACACATTACGCACCACAAGAACAATCACTAACACCCCTGGGGAATATGTACGCAGCGAGCACAGTGTAGTGCATTCGAATCAGATCTCTTTTTTTGTACCACATTAGCGCTATCGTTCGTACTACAGCTATTGACGTAGATCCTAACTTGTAGTACGGTGATCCCATCTACGTTGTAGCGTACAGTAACACAAGGGCAGATAGTTTCTAACTGCTTTAGTTTAAGCAGTTGATTTTTTTATACATGCATATTGATATGACTTCCACATCTCCTATACAGCTTTGGTAATTGCTTTTCACAAATTTGATACTTTGATGATTGCATACATAACTTCTACAAATTATGACAATGACATGGAACAACTACATACAAATAACACAATTTACGAAACTGAAAAGATAAAATGATCATCGGGCATTACTTTATAATTCCAAGTATAATGTTTGTGTTTGAAATTGTCGTAGTTTCATGATAAGCCACGCAAAAGTGCGTTGATCTAACCTTTCGTATGCACTAACCTGTTCTCGCAATGTACAGATTCCCCAGCAGTGATTAATGCATATTTTTTTAGGTGTCCAAACAAGAAAAGCTGCGCAGTTCTTAGTAAAGGCCTATAATTAGAAGAGGAACGTTATGTTAATGGGTCTGTATACCCATTATAGTATAATACAGGTATTCACATACTATGCAAAGCATATTTAATCAACATAACGTCTTACATGTGCTTGGTTAAGTAGTTAACTAATTGTTGCTTTTTTTTTTTACTGAAGTGTCTGATAGATCCGTTGGGTCGTGTTTATATGGTATTTCGTAATCTTGTACATGGAGGAAATAAATGCATTGATTTGAATTGAATTGAATTAAACTGAGTTGGATGACTTGTTTGCTTGCTTACTTACTTGCTTACTTACTTACCCGCCCGCCCGCCAACGCGCCCGATTGCTCACTAACTTCTAGTAATTAACACAATTCTATATAAATACTATTTAACATTACCAGTTTGTTCAACAGCATGCAGACGGACAGCAGGGTCGAATATATTAAATACTAGACATTTTATTTAAATCTTGCAGCAGGATATTGTACAACAACAGAAGCGGCCCAGCTGAATCATGGGAATATTTTACTTCACCGTAGAAAACTCGACACTGGCGAGCAAACCGTGGAAGACCGGCAGAGATTACTGGAGTTCGTTCGAGCTGTACCCGGAATGGACGGGAAAACACTTCTACGTGTTCAGGGTAACTTTTAATGTCATTTTTGGTTTTACAAATCGACGATACTATCATTATCTTGCTTGTTAAACGGAAAACAATGTGTTTATAACACTTGAAATATCCATGCTTACTACAGAGTAAAACATCTGAATTTTCATTTTTAAAAGGATCGACGTGTCTGGGCAGGAACTGAACCAAAACGTTATCGATTACTTGTATTGACAAACTTTGATGTTAATTATTATATTGATTGCGAATGCCTTTTGGAGGAAATCAAGGTGCCGCCATGTTAGTATGACGTAACCAATGTGATTCATACGAGATATAATTCGATGGCTTGATCGAGATGTTACAAGTACGGTATGAGCTTCTAAATAACATGGTATTGGTTCCAGTACCGTTGAGCGTTCAACTTTTGAGAAGAGTGCCTTGACCGAAAATGAAACAAATTAGTACATAGACTGGCACTCAAATTTGCAAGTCAAAAGTCACGACCGTCAGACGCTTGATGACTAAGACAAGGCTGCCATGGGATATTGGATGCATAAAGTGCACACACAAGTATGCTATTAAATTAAAACGGTAACAGTGTAACTTTTTTTGCAGACAATAATGATGACAATGTCATTTTTGTTTACAGGGGATAGCACATCACCAACGCGATTTCATGTCTAGAACGCACGTGGTCGTGAAAACGTTCAAAGATCTTGCTGGGACGTCAGATGACTGGCGAATGTACTTGGAAACCGTGCCATGGGAACCAAAATGGCAGCGGAATTCAATAAACATTTAGAAGAAAAGGGGTGCATGTCAAAGGTATACTTATATTGGAGATGCCAAACAAAATATTAGACTTCCTTTCAAATAGTAATTTATTGTGACGTATCAGGATATGTGTGTGTGTGTGTGGGTGTGGGTGTGGGTGGGGGGTTGAGGATAGGGCGGTTGGAGTGGGAGGGAGATGGGGGGGGGGGCGTAAACTATTAATGCGCGGGCTAGGGACCCCGCGGGGCTTACCTCGCCGATTTTGTTTTGATTTTCTACATATTATTTCATTTTCTTCCTTTTTTTCCTACTTCATACATCTATATGGGCTATCTGGTTGATATCTTGCATATTTGGATGTTGACCACTCAATTTCAAGGTGACTAATAGTCAAAATCAACTCTTTAATATTTTTATACAGTGACAGTTTTTTAAATGTACGACATACGACATACGATGATTGTTTACATCTGATAGACTCATTAACATTAACTGGAAAATTAGGTCAACATTAAATGTAGGTCAACAAGTCTCGATGACATGCTTCTTTATGTTTGAAAATAGAAACGTGAAACTTGGCCCTCGTGCATAATCTGTGGTCCCAAGTTGAAAACTTCAATGTCGGTGTCATCCAAAGGTCAAAGTTCAAATATGGGTCGAACAGTAACACATTTAAAATTGTATGACTTTAGTATATTTATTCAAAATATTGCTTACCAAGTCAATGGATGACCTGCCTGGAGTATTCACTCCTGTTTGCGGCATACGACTTGTTTGTGGGTGTTCACCTTTGAGGACAATTCAACTTAACTTTAGCTCAACTGAATTCGATATAAAGTGTTTGCAATATAACTTAGGGTGCAATTTATTCAGCTTGATGTGTACCAGAGCGTTTGTTTCTGTCCCTCTAACAAAGTTAATCTTGCTACATGGTTTACAATTCTAGAGAAGCGTTTAAAAACTGACATTTCAAGACACCTCATTCTAAATAGTCATTTAAATGTTCCATCATTTGAAGGTGAAGTTTGTGCTGCCAACAGATGTCGTCATGGACAACTTATCTGACGTCATGCGCTTCCTGCGTATTTTCTTACGGTTTAACAAACGCTTCAGCGAAGATGAAACTGTCGTCTTTGAAGATTGTCTCGAAAGAGAATTTAAAACATTTGTCTCGGCTTCCGGCAAAGCTTGCGGGAACGGAACTGAAATTCTCGATGCGTATTCTCACTTTACATACAACCAATCTGGGGGACAACTTGTCGTCTGCAATCTTAAAGGCGTCGAAGAAGACAATGGTGAATTTACATTAACCAACCCAGTCATCCATTCTCGAATTGGCGCATACGGCGAGAAAGACAAACGCGACATTGGAATTTGTGACTTCTTTAACAACCACATATGCACCGGTGTGTGTGAGAAATTTATGAAACCGGAAACAATAGAAGTGAGTGAAACAAACTTTAAAGCTAGCCTGGATAGTTTTGACGACATAACCAAGACTGAGTCGTATGACGGCAGCGAAGAACAGTTACTAGTGATCGAGGCCGATATTCATGGACCTCCGGCGTACTCGCCCGTGGACCCGTCAAGTCCACCGCCTTATGAACCATCCGATCACAATACTTAGTGTTCACACAATCTTCAAAAAGTCACTTTCGCAGACTCATTATCATACACCGGCAGCGTGTTCCCAAAACAGTAGTGTGCCTACTTAACAGTGTTAACACATGGACGTGAACACACATCCCAGAACTAAATAGATAATTTGCAGTTTCTTACTTGTGAAGTTAACGTTTGCAAATTTCAACGAGATGTTTTTAATGAGTTGCCTAAATGTGAAACTAAACTGGAACAAAAGAAAGTCTTCAAGCAGACGTTTCAAGCAGACGTGACGTAACGTAGACGATGGATATCGGAAGCATAGCGATGGTAGCGACACGGTGCTACATTTTCGCGTGTTACTTTACCAAACGAAACATAAAACTATTTTAGTGATACTTCTAAATTGATTTAATTGCAACATTTAAACACGATATATATGTGCGACCACAATATTTTTGAAAATACAGTATGAAATGAAATCACTAGTATTGTATATGTATCCATGTTGTTGTTGTTTTCGTTGTTGTTGTTGTTAGGTTGTTATAGTATTGTAAAACCAAATATATAGACAGCTGTGACTGTGAATGTACATGGAGAAACCAACCTGTAGTTTTTGACAAATATTAATTAACGCGGTAAATATTTTTAAAAATAAAGCATGTTGATCATTTAACCAATAAAAGTCTTGCCATAGGCTTTACATATATAGACTCGGAAATATACGAACCTATCACGCACTCAAATACAAAACCTTTTTTTATTATTGTTATTATTGGTAAGTGCTATACAGGTTGTTTCAAATTTTAGAATGGCTGTTTTTGGTATTATTGTTTTTACGCGATAGTAGATCTGAAGCTCAGTGATTTTTTTTAAAATTTGAATCTCAAAACGCAAATTCTCAAAATATTAAGTAAATACGTGCTTTACATGCAGTTGCTATTTATACTAGTCTAGATCATCTGCGACGCTTGCTTGTTTTCAAGACACACGTCTAGAACAGTTCCGCTAAACAAAGTTTGACTTTTGCCGAAATTCTGGTATCGTTTCTGATTGGCTGAAACAGAAACACCTGCTATCCAAGATATACATAAAGGCAGAAAGACAATAAATTTATAAATAGACATAGAAGGAAACTTTATCATTATATCGACGAAATAGATGCGGATGGTCAGAAATACTTTAATTAAAAAACAAAAATACGGTCACGTGCTTCCGGTTTCAAATTTATTTCTGCACAAAACGTTGGTCAAGACGTTTGTATTTACAATCAGGCGTCGAAGATGACCAAGACTATATGTATACTTGTTCTCCTTACGACAATTATTATTTAAATGTACAAAACACAGATACATAGTTGAAAATATTGATAAACATTACATATGTGTGAATGCTAAGGTAGAAACATAATACATAATGTAATCAGAGTGTGATATAAAATTTATTTAAGTTGAATGTATCAATTAGAAACCTGTGGGAACTTAGCGCCGAGTGAGTATTTCAGCGTTCGACATTTATTGTTAGGGTTAGGGTTGTGTTAATATTAACCCTAACCCTTTATGAGTGACTAATTAAGAAACACGCGTTAACTTCCCACACCTTGATTATACTATTTATTTATTCTGTTTCTATTAACTTATTGTAACAATGCCTGTGATTTAACCAGTTTATAGTTATTCTATTGTTAGTGTTTATCTTTTCTCTTTTACTGGCTTACGTAGCTATGCTTGTTAACTTTTTAAGGGGTAGAATCTTTCTGTAACAGTGCAATATTTTTAAATGTGTTTCTTCCGTGTAAACCTGCATGTAGAATATAATATAATTTGTTTTATTATCCTCGTCAATAGGTATAGGACGGGTTGAGGGTATCCCGCCGTAGACCTTACAATTTTCATAATAGTGAGATAAGATAGGTCGCAAGTCGTCAAATTAAATTTGATTGGAGTTTAGCTTGTTTAAATTTCTCTGCTACGATTCATGATTAGAGTTTTTGGTTGTTGTTATTGTTTTCCACGTGCTATGCTTGTGCAATATATCGTTATTTTTCTGTTTCTTGTTTATTGTTATTGTTGATGATATTAATTATTTTGTTTAACGTCTAAGATTAAAGGAACACAAGGCAATCTTGATTTGTTAAAAAAAGACACAAGGCGTCCCGTTATTTTTTATTCATAACTTGCTTAATATTAATTAATATTAATTATTAGAATAATTTAAAGCAAATTGCTTTCAAATATTACTAACTGTTGATTATAACTTAGACAAAAATAAAAACTCAAAATGTTATTTAATTATATGCAAGAGGGGTTAAAGTGAAAATGCTGATATACTAATAAATCGAGATGCTATACTAGTAATGCTTGCTACAATCTTCAAGATTGCCATGTATCCCTTTAAGGTGCAAATTGCTAACCGGTCATATGTTCACAATATATTTCATATAGTCGCCGCTTGTCCAACCTTCCATCCGTCCGTCCTTCCGTCCGTCCCACTTTTGTCCGGAGCATAACTTCAAAACGAATGATGGGACTACCATGAAACTTTATACAATGATAGAGGGCAATGAGATGAAGTGCAAAGATCTACAATCAATCTTCATTCAAATTAGAGTTATTGCCCTTTGTAATTGTCCCTTATCTGAAATCCAGGATCCGGCCTAGGTTCAAAAACGTATGTAGCGAAAGTTTAGTAGTTTGTTTGTATTATTTGTACCATATATATATATAGTTTATTCAGCTAGAGTTTAATACATAGAGTTTATACATAGACCTGTTAAGTTTATTTATGTATTAGTTGACTGTGAAATTATGATATAATTATTATTTTAAAATTTAAAAACCCTGGGTTTCCATTCGGTATAATTGATTTTTTTGTTTGGTTTATTGATCTATAAAATAATCAAATTACACTTCTCAAGTTAAAAGATGTATAGCATTGATTTGTACTGTCATAGAAGCAAGGTTAAATATGCTGTCATTTTTTTATACGCTTTTATGTTTCAGCTAATGAAAGCCGCATATCTTTATGAATGTGAATAGTTTACGTTTCAGCTAATGAAAGATGAATGCATGGTGAAATTAATCAATATAAAAGGCCTAGTTATTTTCTCTGCTATATCATATGTACAATATGTAATCAGTATGGCACACCTGGCGTTAATAAACGTTTTGAAAGGAGTGGTCATAAAATACTGTACGAAGGACAAGCAGAACCCAGGGGCCAGTTGTTCAAAGAGGCGTTAAATGTAACGCTACGTTAAGTAAGGTTTAACGTTACGTTACTTTTAACGTAGCATTAAACCTGTTGTTCAAATCAACGTTACTTTTAACAGTGCGTTAAATAGCTAATTTAACGGTCTAATTTAATTGTGGTAATGTACCTCAATTAAATTTTAACGCTAGCGTTATCTTTATCCAAGATGGCCGCTTTCTTTCAAGCGAATTTGCGAAAGCCACGAGAATATCGAAGAACAACCCATTTAGATAGGTTATCAGACGAAGAAATGAGAAGTCGTTACCGGTTTGGACATGACAGTTTGGATTTTCTTGAGGATCTGTTGAAAGAAGACCTTGAACATCCAACTTCAAGAGGAAATGCGTTGTCAGTTAGAGATCAACTTATGATAGCTCTACGTTTTTATGCATCAGGGAACTTTTTAGAAGTTATAGGAGACACAATGGGATTTAATAAAGGGACAGTGAGTAGGGCCATAGAGGATGTGACCAATTCTCTGTTAAAACATTTTAAAGACTTTGTAACATGGCCAACTCTAGAAGAGAAGACAGCGATCAAACGGGCCTTCTTCCGGAAGAAGGGGTTTCCAAATGTGGTTGGATGCATAGATGGTACCCATGTCAGGATTCAAGGACCAAGGGAAGATGAGCCATCCTTTATCAACAGGAAAGGTTTTCACAGTGTTAATATCCAGGCAGTATGTGATCACGACGGTTTGTTTACCTTGTTTACGTTACCCCACCCACTTTATCATACATTATTTAGTCTTTATAATACATTCAAGTTTTTATTTACTTACATAACTTTTGTCCAATCAGCTGCTGCATTTAATCATTATCTTTGTTTATAAATCTGCATTAAATAAGTCAAATGAGTGATAAAAATGCGTTGATTCCGTGATAGATAGTGGATATATACCAAGCAGACAGAAGCCAACTAAGAGAGTCATTTTCCTTTGGAAGCGTGCCAACATCACTGCCATGCACGACACACTTCGAGACTTTTCTGCGAGTTTTACATCCAAATACAGCCTATCTACCCCAATCAACAGTATATGGTCAATCTTCAAACAGAAATGCATTGAGACCATTACGTCACATGTACCATCCAAGATGACATCATCACGGTTCAACCAACCATGGTGTAACCGGAAGATCCACAGACTGTCCAGGAGGAAACACAGGGCTTACAAGAAGGCCAGACTTACTAATCGTCCTCAAGATTGGGAGAGATACCGCACCATCCAGAAAGACACTCAGTCTACATGTCGGACAACCTACAACGAATATGTCAGTGACCTTGTAAGCGATAAGGGCAACTCTAAGAAGCTCTATTCCTTTGTGAAGAGCAAGAAGTGTGATGGGACAGGCGTTTCACCCTTGAAGAAGGATGGCTCAACCCATTCGGACCCGAAGGAAAAGGCAGATATACTGAACGAGCAGTTTTCATCAGTGTTCACCAGGGAGAACAGGACCCACATGCCTCAGCTTGGACAGAGTCACACTCCTACTGCCCCTCCCATCCATGTAACAGAGAAAGGCGTATTGAAGCTCTTACTTGGACTGAATCCCTACAAAGCCACTGGCCCTGATCAGATCTCCTCTAGATTCCTCAAGGAAATGGCCACCTCCATTACACCAGCATTGACTTTCATCTTTCAGGCTTCACTGAACCAAGGTCAGACTCCAGATGACTGGAAAGGTGCCTTTGTCACGCCATTATTCAAGAAAGGAAATAGGAACACAGCATCAAACTATAGCCCTGTCTCCCTCACCTCCATCTGCTGCAAAGTCATGGAACACATTGTCCATAGCCACCTGATCACCTTCTTCGAGAAGCACAGCATATTGACAGACAGACAGCATGGCTTCCGGAAGAAGAGGTCCTGTGAAACCCAGCTAATCACCACACTCCAGGATCTAGCATCAGGCCTTAACAACAAACAGCAGCTGGATGTCATACTACTGGACTTCAGTAAAGCCTTTGACAAGGTCCCCCATGAGCGTCTTGCTGCCAAACTTCATCATTACGGTGTTCGAGACAAGACCCTGGAATGAATAAAGAGCTTCCTTGCTGATCGATCGCAACAAGTGGTACTAGAAGGACAATCTTCTCAGTCTGCTCCAGTTACTTCTGGAGTTCCTCAAGGTACAGTCATGGGACCACTGCTCTTCCTCGTGTACATAAACGACCTACCATCGAGAGTTGAGTCCAAGGTCAGCCTTTTTGCTGATGACAGCATGCTGTACCGGATTATCAACTCCGATGAAGACGCCAAGAAGCTACAATCAGACCTTGATCACCTTCAGCAATGGGAAGATGACTGGCAGATGGCATTTAATCCCGACAAATGTGAGGTTTTGAGAGTCACAAACAAGAGGCGTTTTATTCCTGCCACCTATTCTATACATGGCAAGCAACTGCAGATGACATCAAAGACTAAATATTTGGGAGTTACCATAGACAGTAAGTTATCATGGAACCCACACATTGATGCTGTCACGAAGAAGGCAAACAACACAACAGCGTTCCTTCGAAGAAACCTATCCTCATGCCCCAAGGAAGTTAAGTCCACTTGCTACAAATCCCTTGTTAGACCACAACTAGAATATGCGTCAACAGTATGGGATCCATCTACGAAGTCCAGCATCACCAAGGTTGAAGCAGTACAACGCAGGGCTGCTCGTTTTGTCATTGGAGACTACAGCCGAACGAGCAGTGTCACCACCATGCTTCAGCACTTGGAATGGAAGGACCTCCAGACACGTAGACAGCATGCCAAAGCTGCTATGATGTAC
Organism: Cyrtodaria siliqua; assembly: GCA_037043455.1. Lineage (NCBI taxonomy): Eukaryota > Metazoa > Mollusca > Bivalvia > Adapedonta > Hiatellidae > Cyrtodaria > Cyrtodaria siliqua. The sequence goes on from JAWPHD010016048.1 coordinate 13,506, forward strand.
CGCATTGTACACCAGCTGGTGGAAATCCCGATTGTACCATATTTCCACCCTACCGGCGCCAATACCAGAGGACATGCTAGCAGGTTTCTTCAACCGTTTACTACAGTGAATAGCTACCGTGACTCCTTCTTCCCGTCCGGCATCAGATTATGGAACTCCCTCCCAGTCAGCCTCATCGACGCACCATCCCTCGAAGTGTTCCAGACGAGGATGGTTGCTATGACGGAGTGACCAGTTACAAGATGTTTTTAACCTGTTTTTAACTGCACTACCGACCCTCCCTCACGTGTACATAGTTCACAATGTGCGAGTATGCTCCAGAGGAGTCCTGCACAGTAACGGAAGAAGAAGGAAGCGTTTGTATTTTATGCTTACATCACTGATAAAATAACATTTTGGATTAAGGGAGCGATAGTCATATTTTTGGTAGGGGACTGGGCATTTATTCTGAAAAAATAATCCGACTTGGAGTGATAAAAAAAATATATCCTGATGACTAATCTCCCTCTGTGGTATGCTAGTCGCTGTTGCCTACACCCATCCCCCTCAACCCCATACCCACACACCCTCGAAACGGTGGCTGAAAACATTGAGAGGTGACTTGGTGGGTGGGGGAAAAAACTCAGCCTCCACTCCTATTCTTGATAAAAACAAGATCGGTCCCTAAATGGAGGAGAATTGGAGTATTAGTGGCAGTGAATAGTTCATTGTCTTTTCAACATCAAGGTTTCTTTAGAAAAATACATTTTTAACTCGACTATTCAAAGAATAAAAGAGCTTATTATCACTCCTGCGTCAGCGTCGGCATCCCACATAAAGGGTTGCGTGTCAGCTGTGTTTACAATTATATGTATTACATTTGTATTTTGATTTGGGATTTCTTATAGCATTATGCATCTTATTCATACTTTATGGGCATGGGGCTCCTTCCTCCCCGCCCCTTCCCGTTTGCCATCCCTCACTTCCCTTCCCCACTACGTACATGCCCCCACCCCCTCATTTTTTTTTTTTTACACATTTCTGTTTGTTGTTTTGCAATTCTTACACAAATAACCATGTCCCCCACGCCTTCCCCCACCCTACTATTTCGAAACTCGATTTTTGTTTTACATATTTCTGTGTTGTTTCGGTCAATTCTTACACACATATCTATGTTGCCCCCTCTCCGCTATCTGACCTCCCCTCCCCCCACACCCGCGTCCACACCGCCTCAAGTTTCCCCCATTCCCACTCGAAACTCGTTTTTATAACACATTTTTTTACATACATATTTCTATGTTGTTTTGCTCAATTATTACACATACAGCTATACACCCCCCCCCCACCCCCCTCACCCCCACCACCCCACCACCCCCACACACAAACACACACACACACACACACACTCGAAAACTTATTTTATTACACCTTTTTGTTTGTGGCAATTCTTACACTTAATTATGTAACCATTTTTTTTTACATATTTTTGTGTTGTTTCGGTCAATTCTTACACGCATATCTATGTTGCCCCCTCTCCGCTACCTGACCTCCCCCACCCCGCCCACACCGCCTCAAGTTTCCCCCATCCCCACTCGAAACTCGTTTTTTTATTACACATTTTTTTACATACATATTTCTGTGTTGTTTTGCTCAATTCTTACACATATAGCTATGCCTCTATGCCTCAAACACCGCACCACCCCCGCCACCACACACTCGATTGTTTTTTATTTCACATCCCCCACCCAGCCCCTGGGGTACGAAATGTAATATTCGGTCCGCGTAATGAAGTCTGAAGAAGAAAAACGAGTTTACACATCACAGGGTCTATCAGTCTATCAATCACAATGTGTTTGGTGTGTTTTTCAGGTAAATTCACCATCTTTTGTGCTAGTTGGCCTGGGTCAGCTCATGACAGTCACGTATTCAGGACCTCTGGACTGAGGCAGAAGTTGGAGGCACAACACAGAACGTTTTCGGATGGAGTTATTCTTGGAGACAGCGCGTTAGTTTACCTCCATGAAATGAGATAAAATTGTCCGTTTCTGTTCCATCGGTCAAAAATAATAGGTTCGGTCCGTAGGATGTTTTATTTCATTTATTTAAAAGTTGATTTTGAACTAAATTCACACCAAGAAAACATCAATATGATGTTTCGTGACCACACGATATATCGATAAATGTATTTGAATGACCCTGGTTGCCATAATATAGGTTTAAGTCCTCTATACACCCATTTAAACAATAAGAACAATATGTGTGGGCTGAAAAAACGCTTTATGATCGTTTTCTTTGGTCCAGCTCCCTTCTCCACCCTTCACCAGTGTATCATAAAATATCATATTGTTGGAAATTATTTTGTTCTAACCACTTACCAATGGATTCGAAGCTGCAGTCCAAGGACGCCCAGTAGCAGACGCCTTAAACCAATCGGGCACCTCCATAAAACTATTTGATTTCGGTGAACGGATCATACCAAGCTCGTTAAGCTATTGAATAAATCGGATATCTTCGGGCCTTTCCGTCGAAAACAAAAACCATAGCGTTTAGCTATACGTATATGCGATACGATAGAGATACGATAGAGGATTCACACTACATAATAAAAAAAAAAGAACATCTGCCCCGAGGGTTAGCTCCATGGTGGAGGCATGTTTGATGGAGAAACTTCATCCTTTATCTCATCTACCTCATAGGTTGCTGTCCGATGTCCCGACATAGCCAAATAAGGTGTGTTAACGTCATGTAAAACCACATGCACATATATACATGTTTTTGTTTTTATTAAATAGATATCCTTGCAGACCCTTCCTGCAAACTCCCTTTATACTGGTAGACACTCCAGCAAGGCTGAGATACCAGAAAGCCCATACAGGCACACGTGTCACCATTGAACGGACATTCGGTAGATGGTAGAGAAGGTTCCATGTGTTGCATTCGGAGGTAAACATAATTATATAAAATACTCTATTAATACAACCATTTCGAAAAGCTATTTATCAGATTCATTTTTTTTCTAAATTTATTTTGAACTTCAATGCCATTGTTTTTTAAAATTTAAATAGTTGAAATATATGAAATAGTATGATTAAAACACACAGAAAATGTTATTTTTTTAATTGTTTTTTATTTTACAAGTCATTCACCACACATTCGTTACAATATAAAATACATCATAATCATGTCTAGAAATCAAGTAATATTGACTGCATGTATTGTTGTTATTGTACCAATATACTATTTTATTGAGTTATTATTGTATATGTTATTTTGTTATAATATTAAACCAAAGAAACACAAATATTCTTAAAATAGCCTAAAATTAGGCTTTAGACGTTGCATTCTTGCATACCGGACAAGGATATCCGTCATTTTACCGGGGTAGATATTTCCATCTCACCCTAGGGTCGAGATAAAAAATTCACGCGCGCCAACATCCGGTATGCAGGAAAACATGCAAAACGCAAGTAGCTGGAGGCGTTAACGCACAACATGTCTCTGATATGCAAGAAAAAGAATCTATCATGGGTATTCGGTTCAGATAGGGAATTCCAAGCCTCGGTTCCGATAAAAACACTTATACCGAGGGTTGGAATTCCCTATCTTCACCGGATACCCATGAAAGATTCGTATAACCTCTTAACATAATACTGAAATGGATTGACTATTTAAAGCGAAACTTCAACATTTATGAATTTCGTGTCACAAAGCATACTTTGGTTAAAAGGTCTACTACACGACAGCATTGTCCTTTCTGTAATAAAAGTCGTATTTTTTTCGTAAAAACAACTTGAGATATATCTGAAATATTGCATGGAATTAGGGGTATATAATAGTGTAGTATAGGCAATTTTTTGAGTATGCATTCATTTTACCTTTCAGTAGCATTTTAAGGTACACTCCCACATATAACATGCTTTAATTGAGCATAAGTGATTACATCTGAATAGTATTCATCTAATACATCATATATCGCATGAACTATACAATAATATAAGAATTGAATTGAATTGAATGTTGTTTAACGGCTCATCAACACAGTATAGGTTATTTAGAGCCGCCCAGAGAGAGGGGAAGGATACATAGGAATCCGGGAACCTGCCCTACTCTTATTAACGAATAGATTCCTATGGTTCTTTAACGTGCTCGGAGGATAGACCGATACACGGGACCGCCCGGTTTACGTCCCCATCCGACGGACGAGGCTAAGGGAAAGTGTCTTGCCCAAGAACACACCGACGAAACTCAGTGGCACCACGGAGGATTGAACCCTGTAACCTCCAATAATATAAGAGATTTGAAATTAGATTTGAGATAAAGACAAAACAGTTTTTTTGTCTTGTTGTCACACTATCTATTAGAGTAAATATGCGAAATACAACGTCGTAAGTTCCGTTAGTATTATTTTAGCTTATCCAATGATGATTGTAAATCGCCTGGGGTAAGACCCAACAAAACCATATCGTCTGCAAACATGTTTTACATGCCTTTTGAAGAAAACCAATTTCTTCGAATGAGTATACTGACAGGAAAAAGAAACGCAGGGTGCGTATTTCCGCTATATATTGCATATACTGCACACTTAATTCCATATATATTCAAGGAAATCCCAAGATGTTTTGTAAAAAAAAAAAGTTCAGTTAGTTAGAGAAAGGACACAACTGTGATGTTGTAGACGTTTTAATCACAGTACACGTTGTAACAAGAAATTCATAAATGCTGAAGTTCCTCTTTGAAAAATTGAGCCAGTTCAGTACTGTATTTAATGTTAAGTGATTGCAACATTTAAAGCCTAAGTTTGCTCACCTGCTTGAGCCAAATGCACATTCTGACGGTAATGAAACTTTAAAGGGGTAACCATTGGTGTGTTCAGTGCTGTTTAAACCTTCTTTCTAAAAGGACAGGCCTAATGTCGCCCTGTACCATGAGATTAGCAGCAGCATATTAAACATACAATATATAGCGGAAATACGCACCCTGCGTTTCTTTTTCCTTTCAGTATATATATTTCACAAATATAACACAGCAATAATTAAGATAAGGTTGTAAATATGTATTGTAGAACAATAAGCTATGTTCACGCGATATATATGAACGTATTGTGGATAGAAGCCACACTATGACGATATCTTTATGGTAATATACTGAAAATGGTTATTCAATTGCATATTTTCGCAATATTTACGCCTAATATTTTGTCGCCTGTTATTTTTACATCTATATTTCCACAATTAAGCATCAATCAGGTATCATTCATATGTGCACGTTTCTGTCTAGTTGTAATGAACATGACTTTGTGTTTTTCCCCAGTATTTAATCAAATACCATTATTTTTACACCATATTTGAAGGTGGTCTAACGAATATTGTACTTTTTTCTTCTAGATTGATCATATCTATTTGTACATCGTAAATTGTAGTGTCATCAGCATACACGTCTATATTACTAGACATATAGGTAGATCGTTTATAAATAATACAAATTATAGTGGCCCAAGTATGATCCCTTGTGAAACGCCACATGTTATATGTTTATGGTCTGATAGAGTACCAATTATATTTATCGTAACAATTTTACTGCGGTTCGTAAGGTATGACTGAAACATTGATATTATTTCATTAGTGCATTTGTAAAGCTTCCATTTTTTAAACAGTATATGATGTAATAAAACGTCGTCGTCACTAATTAACTCAATACTTTTCTTGTCTGGCTTTGCAATTACAGCAATAATATGTCCCACACTTGATAAATGGCTAACCTTATAAACACTTTAGTTTTAAGTAATTAACCTTTCATTTAAGGTGAGGATGGCACCTAGGAAAGTGTGTAGGATTGCTACGGCATGTGCCATATTGCACAACATTGCGCTCCTTTTGAGCGAACCAGACCTAGACGAAGAGGTAGATGACCAGGAAATACCGGAAGAGAACTACGCTGGACACAGACGTGACGGTCAGACCGTCCGGGATCACATCGTCAGCATGTTCTTTTTGTGAAGACATTCACTTAAGCGTGTATTTCAGTTTCAGTAACAATGCCATATGACGTGAAATAATTGTTATGAACATATTTTATTACATCTACACTTAGCTATTCATGTGAAATATGGGTTTCCGGGAAATAATTACAATTTTAACAATAAAATGTTTTGTTATGACTGTTCCCAGATGCTCATCACGGAATGTCCAACATTTAGGTATATACATATAGTTTTCTAAATATACAGCAGAAACTTGGTTCCTGAATTATAAGAAATAATTTTATTATAAGCCATACCATTTATGTGTATTAATAAAACCACGAAATTATAGTGATACAAATAAGTTTAACAAGTAAATAATACAGATGTAGTACATTCCATTGAACTGATGTTAAGCCACATACTGCAGCGGTCGTGAACAAGATAATTAACATACTAACAAAGTATATACAGGACATCCTTGCATGAAAATCCGATATCTGATTTGTATGCAATGTAGTACAAAGAAGGACCAATTTACTTTAATTCAAAAAGTATTTAAAACATATTTTTTACATTTTCTGTGCAAATGGCATATTAAAATATAAGTCCTTCCCTATATATATATTCATAATAAAAGCTGTTTTTATGAGAAACAAAACCAATGAACTGTATCTTTTACTGTGATAAGAAGGGAAGTGCAGCAAACAGATCTTGTGCTGTGAGTCTGTCATTAGTATCATCCATTTTCTGCAATAATTTTATTTGGAGCTCTAATTTCCTCATCTCTAAGGACTGTTTTGCAATCTCACCCTCAAAGTATCGCATCTGCACCACTGCCAGATCTTCTTGGGTGACTCTCTTGGTCTTTTTTACCTCTGATTTACTGGAAAATAAATTGCATAGGTTGCGTATTGTTCGGATAACGATGACGATGCAATTGCAAAACATATCTTCATTAAACAAATGCACATTCATCTATGAGCGTTATACTCGGTTATTTAGAAGGGCATTGGTAATTGTACCACGCATAGTGAACAAATATTGTTTATGCAATATTAGACATTAGACATGATTATGTCCTAACTTTCGACATGCCACGTGCCAATTAACCCCACTTCATTTATCGCTTTAATTTCGTAATAACCGCAGTCTTTCAGTACTTTTAGTACTTTTATTTATTTTGCTTTCAAATTTCGTACTGTCATTGAAGTTTATAAATGTTATTTTCTTTATAACTTTTCAATTTTTTCAAATGGAGTGACCCATACGTGGAATTTTTGTCAGCGTGTGGGCGGTGGTTAGTGTCGAGGATTTAAGATTTTGGGTGTGGGGGAAGGGTTGACTCTCTCTCTCTCCTCTCTCTCTCTCTCTTTCTCTCTCTCAAATCTCAGCGAGGAGTAGGGGAGGGGTCCGGACTTCCTCTCTATCTCTTCAACTACTTTTTTGCCAATCCCAATGGGAGCTCGATTTGTGAAGAAGTGTCGATTCTTACGGATGGCGGGAGGTGTACAGTACTGGTTTTACCCAGGAAAAGTGGGTGGTCTGTATGTATTAAAAATGACGTAAAACATCATACCAAAACTTTTTTTTCTCATCTCTTGCACTCGCACCCCCCACCCCCTTTGCTAGATGCGCTAATTAGACAGTGGGTTGTATTTATATGTTGACATTTATGACGTAGGTGTAGTCGTACTTACGCATGGAAAGGATTTCAAAGAAAAGTGGAGAAAAATAATACCATTAATACCTCACGTGGTCCTTCAGTTTCCACATACTCGATTGCCTGCTGCTGCTGCACGAAACACCTGAAGTCTCAGGTTCATCTGACATCTCTTCTTGCGGCTCTTCAGCAGATTCCTGGGGTAGATTGGCCATGTAATTCATGCCATCTGGAGAAAAAAAGTTCAAGGTATTCCACATCATAGACCTTAACTTTTAGGATCATAGTAAAACGTGTGCAAAACAACGCTTAAACAGTATGGTCTGCCGTCATCGTTCACTATAATAATGCTCGACATAACAGATCCGCTAGTGCAAATGTGTATACTTTTAGAAACTATTCTTTACTCCCATGTACTAGAGTAATCGGAATAGTCTAATTCGAACTTAACCAGGTTTTTTTTATTGATTTAAGCGACACGATATCCCGGCTGTAATTTCAGTGAATTTGAAGTTGGGCATATTTGATCATATTTCACCGCAGTTTGCCAGTGAAAGGTAACATATTTTAAAAAAATAGTCAATTATAAGACACTTATTCATGATAAAGTAGGGGTAAATATAATGTACATTTAATGACTTAGCTTTCTTAAGAGGGTATAGCTAAAAGTAAACAGCACATGGATGGGGAATCCCTTGTTTAGTTGTTACTAAAAATACATACTCTTGTATACACTTCGACAGCAGACGACATACTATAAGATATTGAATAAACAAGATTATACTCTTTTTTTTGTACTAAAATTCCTTATAAAAATAGAGTGTGCATTGTTTTTTAGGAATTACAGGGGGAAAAAATTATTTAAATGGAAACTATGAGTGAATTAACATAACAGATCCATAAAAGTTTGTTCCTCACTCTTCCCCAGGGTGACAGACAACATTGTTAATGAAATTACATATTACCAAAATATTGTTCAGTATATCTTAAACACAACATGCACACATACCACACTCATCGCTGTCCATGCCACCAGTTATACCAGAAAACGAAGCACTGCCTCCCATCACCGACACAATCCGCTCATGCTGTGATGTCAGACACAGTTTCTTCGGCCCACCTCCTGTCATCCGTTGTTCCAATCTCTGCTCAGTCATTGCCTCCTTGGCCTCTCGTTTTAAATTTTGCCATTTGTTCGAACAATCTTGAGCCGTTCTTGTACAAACTCCAAGGGAAGACACCTCACTGGCAATATGCTCCCATATTTCATTTTTCAGTTTGTTAGTAACAGTAGTTGAAAATTTACTCGTCAACACTTTCAAGTTTTCGCCTTTTGTGACCTCTTCTTCCAGTTTCAAAACTTCTTCTTTGCTGAAATTTGGACTTCTTTTCCTTTTTTTTTGACAATTGGCATCAGAAACATCCAGAGCAGCCATCTTGTTTATGTGGGAAGTGCAAAGTGAGAGAACTGCATTCTGGGAAAATGCTTAACAACACTATGTTAACGTTGGTGTTAAGTTTTAGCGCTGGCGTTAACATGGCTTTTTAATATTTAACGCTGGTATTAATTTTTAACGTTAGTGTAACTTAACATTAGCGTTAAACTGTTTTGAACAAAATATAATTAATGTAGCGTTTGCTTACGCTATGTTAAGGATTTTAGCGCTCCGTTAGCTTAACATAGCGTTACATTTAACGCCTCTTTGAACAACTGGCCCCAGTTATTGTATACCGGTACTATCAGAATTTTAATCGTATACAGAATTGAAAAAGAAACGCAACTCGGGAATTTCCGCTATATATTGTATGTACAATATGCTGCTGTTAATCGAATGGTACATGGCTACGTAAGACCTTTCCTTTCGGAAAAAAAGACTAATATAATACGAAACACAGCAAATAGTATTCCTTCAAAGTTTCCTTATTGACAGAGTACGCGTTTGGCTCGAGCATGTGAACAAACTTAGGATGCAAAAAACTCGTTACGTTAAAACAGTTCTGAACTGGCTCAATTCTTCAAAGAGGAACTTCAACATTTATAATTTTCTTGTTGCAAAATGTACTATGATCACATCGTCTACAACATCACAGTTGTGTCCTTTCTCTAACTATTTTACAAAACATCTTGGGATTTCCTTGGAATATATATGGAATTAAGTGTGCCGTATATACAATATATAGTGGAAATTCTCGAGTTGCGTTTCTTTTTGCTTTCAGTATATATGTAGATGACTTACGTGTCCGTAAATGATAGGTAGGACACTTACGTGTCCGTAAATAAAGCATGTATTGAGCATAAGGAAATAACTGTCAGATTTTTATTCAGTGAAATGTGTACATGGAAGCATGAGCATAGACCCAAATAAGTATGTAGTAATACATTTGTTAATTTGAAGAAAAATAAAACACTTTATGTATTGTTCGTAACGTCGCTGGGACCACAATATTTACCTTTCTATCACGTGATATCCTTTAGCGCATGCGCGGGTTGGATTACAGTACGTCTTGCATAACTGTCCCGTGTAGCTCAATCGAGAATGTGTTCATCTTACCCGCAAGTGTAATTTTAGTGTTGGCTTGGAATTCAATCCCACAAAGTGGTACTATTTGTTGTGTACCGCCGATGAATTCCGTGCAAACATCATGGTTCTATTTAGTAAATATTCAATTATGGTATTTGTGTAATATTTGTTAACGTAACTAGTTTGTGTTTTATAAGTTAAAAGTTAAAGAAAGTAACCCTCCAAATAACCACGACACATTTACACTACAAAACATGTTATCGAAACTCTATCCAGGTGTCAAGGTCATATAATAATGAATATGTGCCGATTAAAAGTATAGGATTACGGGTTTTTAACATACTCGTGATTGAAAATGCTTAAGTTGAATTATGAGTTGGTAACTCTTATTCAATGTTCCAGTTTTGGGGTTTGACCTGGGTGGTTTTCGTCGTTTATATTGTGTCTAGAGTTGGAATTCTCAAAATGTGTAAATTATATCTATATACCTAGACGTCAGTGGGTTTAGAAACCGTGTACATATGTTGCAATCTGTGACTGTTGTTGGCGGGATAGTTAATTTAAGGCTGATGCAGATGACCTAATGTAGCTTAATGCGTAGTGCTTATTTTTATGAAAACAAACTATACATTGCTTATTCATGTCTCTGAGTCTGGGTATGACTAAGCCTAATGCAACACGTATTAGCTTTGAATCATAACTCGATGATATACATGTAGTATATTTAAATTATTTTTTCAACATGATCTCAATGTATGGGTTTATAGAACAAATAAACAAAAGCAAACACATGTATTTAAACTAATTTTCAACATGATCTCAATTTATGTGTTTATAGAAAAAATAAACAAAAGCAAATACAAACCTTCCTATTTTTTCATCAGGTTTATATTTTTGTAATAATCAATGTTGAGAAAATATATGATTATTTTACTGAAGATTGTCGCGTGTTCCTTTAAATTAAACTTTTGAAATACTTGGATATTGTTTAACGGCTCATCAACTTATCACATGTTATTTAGAGCGCCATATGAAATACTATATTGGGATTTATTTTACTTCAAATGATAAATTCCATAATATGTAATTATTCATAACAGTGGCATGTTTATTTATTTATATTATTTTTTTGGCATGATTTTTTAAATTTTAAATATTGTTTAGTAAATTGGTAAATTAAGTTTACTTATTTCAGTTAGCTGTTATGAAATTAGATATAGCTCCACCAGCGCGTATGTAAACAAAATATTTATAAATTAAAAAAAATATATATGAAATAAAAACATTAATGCATATATGTGTTGTGTTTTTTCTCATACACTTTTCATACATTTCTGAGCCGACCAATCCCTTGTCCAGAGCACAGGTTGAAGGAACGTGCTGGGACTGAAAAAAAAAATGTGAGAAAAAAAAAAAAAAATTGAAAAAAAAAAATTGAAAAAAAAATCAGATTTTTTTTTGGACTACATTTGTATACACACAATCCTGTTTTTGGTGTACAGTTTTTTCATTTAGTTGATTTTTTGATGTGTGTATACAAATGTATTAAAAAAAAAAAAAAACTTTTTTTTTTACTTTTTTTTTTTCAAATATTTTTTTCAGTCCCAACACGTTCCTTCAACCTGTGTGTCCAAGCTATAACCTTTCGTTGAATGCGATTCATTTGGAAATTGTTGTCGTTATTTCAGTGAAAACCTCTATCCTTCACCAAGGGTATCCAGTCTTTTTGCAGGCTAATTTCATCACGTTGCGGATCTCATTGTTATACCTCGAAGAGAGAGCATATACTTGCCGCTTTGTCCGTCCGTCCGACAGTCCAGATATTTTGTCTGGACCATGACTCAAAATCTACTTATGGGACTGCAATGGAACTACACACGATGATAGAGGGCAATGAGAGGAAGTGTAGAGCACAAGAACCACAACGCTATATTCATTCAAGTGAGTTATTGCCCTTTGTAAATGTTGTACTTATAATTCTTGTCCGGAGCATAACTCAAAAACTACTAATTAGACTGCAATGAAACTTCTACGATGATTAAGGGCAATGAGAGAAAGTCCAGAGCATAAGAACCATACCGATATCTTCATTTAAATGAGAGTTATGCCTTTTGTATTTTCATACTTAGAATTCTTGTCCGGAGCATAACTTAACAAGAGCTGTCGGAGAACAGAGCAGCTCGATTATTCGAAATAAATTATATAGCCACCATATACCACAAGGCAAAAACAATGTGGAGGTGGGGTTAGGGGTCGGGACGGGTATAGACACTCGGGGGGCAACATAGCTATGTGTAAGAATTGACCAAAGAAAAAACGAGTTTCGAGGAGGGGTGGTAGCTATATGTGTAAGAAATAAATAAAAAAAGAAATTCATTTCTAGTGTGTGTGTGTTTGTGTGGGGCGGGGGGTGGGGTGGGGGTGGGGGTGGGTGGTGGGTGGTGGTAACATAGCTATATGTGTAAAAATAGACCAAAACAACACAGAAATGTGTAAAATAAATAGGGGAGGGGTGAGGAGGCGTGGGGTCGTGAGGGCAACATAGCTATATGTGTAAGAATTGACAAAAGAAAAACGATTTTCGAGTGGGGTTGTGCGGGGAGGTTGATATATAGCATTTGTAACTAAATCAAGAGCCATGACTATGCTGTTACTAGTCCGATCTGGCTGGTTTTCGAACTTGGCCAGTATAGCTTATAAAAGAAAATAATAATAAAAAACGAATAAAATAATAATGTTGTTTTTTTAAAAATCTGGTAAAGTTTGGTAAAGATCAGATGACAAATGAAGGCCCTATCGTATTAACGAGGCTAACTATAGCATTTTTAACGAAATCAAGGGCCATGGACCATAACTCCGCTGTTACTAGTTCGATCTGGCTGGTTTTCGAACTTATTCGAGATTTTATCGACATTAGCAATCTGGTAAAATTTGGTAAAGATCGGACGAAAAATGAAGGCCCAGTTGTATTAACGAGGCAAAATATAGCATTTCTAACTAAACCAAGGGCTATAATTCCACTGTTAGCGGTCAGGCTGTTTTTCGAATTTGTCCGAGCTTTCATTGATATTAACAGTCTGATATAGTTTGGTAAAGATCAGATGAAAAAATAAAGGCCCTATCGTCTTAACGAGACAAAATATAGCATTGTTAACGAAATCAAGGGCCATGGGCCATAACTCCACTGTTAATGATCCGATCTGGCTGTTTTTAAATATTGATCAAGCTTTCATTGATATTAACAAGCTGGTAAAGTTTGGTAAAGATCGGATGAAAAATGAAGGCCCTATCGTCGTAACGAGGTAAAATATAGCATTTTTAACTAAATCAAGGGCCATAACTCCGTTGTTACTATTTCGATCTGGCTGGTTTTCGAACTTGTTTGAGATTTTATCGACATTAGCAATCTGGTAAAGTTTAATAAAGATCGAATGAAAAATGAAGGCCCAATTGTATTAACGAGGCAAAATACAACATTTTTACAAAAATCAATGGCCATAACTCCGCTGTTACTTGTCCAATATGGCTGGTTTTCGAACTTGTCCGAGCTTCTATTGATATTAACATTCTATTAAAGTTTGGTAAGACAAAAAGGAAAATGTAGGCCCTTTCGTCTTAACGAGTCAAAATATAGCATTTCTAACTAAACCAAGGGCCATAACTCCACTGTTAGTGGTCAAATCTGGCTATTTTTCGAATTTGTCCGAGCTTTCATTGATATTCAACAGTCTGGTATAGTTTGGTAAAGATCAGATGAAAAATGAAGGCCCTATCGTCTTAACGAGACAAAAGTTAACGACAGACGACGGACGGACGACGGACGGACGACGGACAACTGGCCATCGCATAAGCTCTGCCGGCCTTTGTATATGTATATATAACAAGCTTACACGCAAACCTTGATCTGCCTTTATTGCACATTTTATGGGCCATCACAATTTGGGTTTCATGGGAGCGCAGAATTTGCAGAAGACCAAATTACTTACGCAACTCTTTAAAACATACTATAAGAAAACCAATTCGCAAATTGAGTTGAAGTAGGACAAAGAATGTAGAAGATATAGACCTGTAAACACAACTTACACGCAAAATGTGATGTGAAATAGACACATTTTAAGGGCTATCATAATTTGGGTTCCATGGGAGCCCAGGGGTTACAGAAACCAAAATTACTTAAGCAGCCCTTACGATAATGCTATAAGGAATTTGGTTGTGCTAGGATAAGAAATGTAGGAGATATATACATGTAAACACAGCTTTCACGCAAAATTTGATGTGAAATGGGACACATTTTATGGGCTATCAGAATTCGGGTTTCATGGGAGCCCATGAGTTACAGGAATAAAACTCGTTTATGCAGCTCTTGAGATAATGCTATAAGGAAGCCCATGGCCAAATTTGATTGTGCTAGGATAAGAAATGTAAGAGACATATACTTGTAAACACAGCTTACACGCAAACCTTGATGTGGGACGCCGAAGCCGGGACGATTACATAAGCTCTCTTATTCTTCGAATAGTCCAGCTAAAAACGACTAAAGTGACTGCAATGAAACTTCCCACAAAGATAGATGTCAATTAAAGGAAGTGCAGAACAAAATAGCCAAAACTCGTTTTCATTCAAATAAGAGTTATTGACCTTTGTAATTTTATATTAATTTTATAATTATTGTGCGAAGCATAACTCAAAAACTACTAATGGGACTGCAATGAAACTTCACAAAATGATAGAGGGAGCATAACTTAAAAACTACTAACACATAAGGTTTCTCTTTACCGATATGTTTCAAATTTGATAAGTTGAGGATACATTTCGGGGAATCAATCGGTTCTACCAAATTTCTCCTTATTTCCCCTGATCCAACTTTACGTGAAAGGTTGAACTAAAATAAAAAGAAGGCTATGTCCTGCGGTAATTTAGCGAATAATCAGTTAAGTTTGCTAATAACTATATTGCGATAGAATAAAGTTGATACACTTCGGCTTGTCACTCCGCTATCAAATCATTCAAAATGCTTCTAGATTGGACACCGTCATTGAGTTTCCCAATTCCCATAGAGTTACAGAATCGCAATCAGCAACACCTGTATAATGATGGTGTCAGATCCTGTTCGCCATTTTGATATTTTACTATGATCAAATGATGGCAGATTACTTTCTGAGGCGTTGAAAGTAAAAACAACAATCCTGGTAGTGCCTCTTTAAAGGGACACATGGTAATTTTGATCTTTAAAAACTTGCGGCGTCCCGTTAGTTTTTCTACATAACATCCATTATTTCAATCATTAATGTTAATTATAAGAACAGTATAAAGCAATTTGTTTTTGTATATTACTGACTTTTGTCAATATTGCGCCAATAATATATTTCAACATTTGGTAAAATAACGATGAAAATTGAAAGCTCAAAATTTTATTTAATTATATGCAAACAGGTTTAAAGAACTGAATTAATAAATCGAGAGGCTAGTTTTAATGTCTGATAATAACTTCAAGATTGCCGTGTGTCCCTTTAAAGTTGCCGCGTAACAGTCGCCATTAAACATGCGTTACGACCTTTAAACGACTGACATACCATCGCAAATCAACTTTTCAATACGGCTAACCGTATAATAAATTCAAAATATATGTTTACGCATATTCAAATATTTACGTGCAATAAAACTTGACATTACAACTTGAAACGCATGACCGTTAGTCATTAAACATCCCTGTAAACAAAACGACTCAGAGATAAAACGCTCATGACCTACTAACGTTTTTGTTCTGATATATAGTCTTTGCCAAACTTGCTGTGTCCCGTTAGTGTTCTACTTAATTTGAATTCTTGAAAATCTTAATTTGCAGAATTGAAAGTCATTTTTAATCATTCTTGGAACAGTTCAATGAAAACTGTCTTTGCATATTACTAATTTTTGATAATATTGCCCCTATAAATTATTAAAACATATGGAAGAATAAGAAGAACACTTGAAAACTCGGAATTGTATTACCTTGCAATTAATTTTATGCAAGCAGGTGCTTGATTACCATATTGCCGTGTGTACCTTTAAGATATGGTATACAGTATCATTTAATAATTTTGAATGTTGTTTAACTGTTATTAAGACCAGCCCCATTACATGGTCCCACCTTAATTCCATTAAGCGATGGGAAAGCTTATATTACCAGGATTTTATAACGGATATTTCGACAATAAAACACATTTAAAAACATTTTTTACTGAAAAAAAAGTGATTAACTGTTTAAAATTACCTATTAAATGTCATATTTTACAAGGTTTTATATCATACACTAGCCAACCCCGTTTTCACTTCGTGGAGAAGTGGTTGGATGGGGTTAGAAAGTTAATACTCGGACCACGTAATGATAAGTGAGGAAAAATCTGGGAACCTTTCCTACTCTTACGTGCTCTTTAACATGCTCGGAGGATAGACTCTGACAGCAAACAATAAAAAGGCCAGTAAACCCAAATATAATTTATTCCAAGACAGATTAATGCAGCTTGACATTTAGTGGAACAGTCTTCTTTTTATGATCGTCTATAGTAAACAATGTTAAATGACAAGGTAAATAACTGCGTAACTGCTTGTCATACAATGCTACCATTAAACATGCTAATTATCAAGAAGTGAATTATCAAGATTCAATCAAGATTCAATACTTAAAAAAAAACAGAAAATATTGGTTCAGCAGCTTTATTCCAAATGACTTGCGATTTATCCAACAGCATATACATATGGAGTTAATGGTGAGTTTTCATTGACCGTCAGTATATAAGATAGAGGCCTCGCGCTCTATGGCGTGGGTAACCAAACAGGGTAACCAAACACATGATGAATTCGAATTGATTGAATTGTTGACTAAATAATGATCGTGTACTGGTAAATAATACAGTCTGGGAACTTTATTGGTACACGCGGACACAACTGCAAAAGTAATCTTTCTTATCAGACACAGATAAACCACAATACTAAAAGTGGAAAAGGTATATATGCATGCAGAGATTTGTTAATTGTGTGTTGAAAATACAACGATCCAGTAAGCATTGTTTTTAATAGTCGTATTGCCTTAAATAGTTACACACTTAATGCAACATGTCTAAAAAAAATGCAAACCATATTATTTACTCTTTTTTTTTTTTAAATCACATTGTTACCCTTCTGTAGACGGGGCTTCGTGTGATGCCCGCGCAATATGGTTCTTGTTTATTTATTAAACTCACATGGCGTTTTCCGATTCTTTATGCAAGGTCTAAACTATAAGCGAGTTGCTACTATGCATAATGACACTGACATTCATTGTTACATACCTGGTACATTTGCACTGCACATCGCAGGTAATGTAGATCACAATATCGTCGATAACTGTAACTGGGTCAAGCGCTAATCATGCAGTGCGTTGTAAAACTATTGGACCTTTTATTAACATGTTTAATAAATATTGTATGAAAGGGATTATGACCGAGGATATTACGACGTTTGTAAATTACATCACCATAGAAAAGGGTACCAACCCCCCCCCCCCGCCCCCGCCCCCCCCCCCCCCCCCCCCCCCCCCCCCCCCCCCCCCCCCCCACCCACACCCCACCCCTGGCATCTGGGGTACTGGCTTTTTTTGGGCATGACATCTGGAATACTCCATAACAGAGGGTTGGCATCTGGAATACTATTTGAACCATGCGAGGGCGCGCAGGGCCCGAGCTCTCTAGTGGGGTCCGGGGCATGCCCCCCCCCCCCCTCTCCCCCCCCCCCCCCCCCCCGTAAAATTTTGAAACCTAGGTGCTCTGAAATGGCATTTCCAGCAATCTGAGACATAAATTAGCATTTTTTTAATTTTTTGGATGGAAAAAAATATCTTTTGAGAAAAATACGGCGTACGCGTATGAAAAACTGCGATGTCGGCGTACGGCGTACCACAACCCGGCGTACGGAATACTGGCTAATATGGGTCGGAATCCGGCGTACGAAAAGGGGGTCGGTACCCTCATAGAAGTCAGGTTGTGATAGTCCTTGACGCATAAGAGTTCTTGAATTACTTTTATATTTTAAAAGTAGATCAGGGTTACGATTATATAATTTTGCAGAGGATTTTCGATGTTTATTGTGACGGTAGCCCTGGTGGGGTAGCTTCTTTGTCATACACATATTACGAATATTAAAGTACTCAACTTGACTACAAGCTCTAGAAAAACGAATAGGTTAAGAAACATATACCCCAAAATAAATAGCTCAAGGAAAATACCCATCTAAGTGGGGATAATTACCAAAATCAAAATTAAAATCATCTCTCTTGTCATATATTTTAATAAATGTTTTACTATTTTCAATAATTTAGATGTAAATCAAGAAATAGCGACAGTATCATAAATGTTAGCTCTGTTGAGATGAAGTTCTTTAGGATATATAATATTAACCATATTTGAAAAGAAAGGATTGTTAATGTTCAGTATGTCATCCAGATATCGAGGGCTGTCATTAAAGGCTTCAATTACACCTGCCTTAGTATCTGGTGAAAGACTCAACATGAAATCTCTTTCATAGCAACACAAAAACCAATCTGCGACAAGATGTGAAAAGTTCGTACACCTCGGGATACTACTAATTTGTTTATAAACGGTAGTTCCATACCTGACGAAAACAGTATCTAATAGGAAATTAAGTGCTTCACAAACTTCTTGGCAAGACAACATATTGTAATTGTTTAAACTGCAACATTAATAGTGTAACATAGGTTTGATTTCACAGGAATTACATTTTCAGTTTGCGTGTTCAAAAGATGTATTGATTGACTTAAATACTAAAAAGAGGAACCTTGGAAGCAACATACACAAATAAGAGATAAAAGTAGCAGACTCGGGTTTTATTGAGTCTGTTCATGAGAGGTAATGTCGAGTGCAACACCTCTCACGCCTCCTAGCACAGGCTTAAGCGTTATTCTACTTTAAAGCCACGAAGACTGGGCTTGATGATCCCAAAGGACCAGTAAGTGATAACAGTACTGATTTGTAGTCGGGACAACTTTTTACGGCCGCCACACAGCACTAAACAAACGCTAGTGTGAACGTCAATAAATACTGAAAAGGGGATCCCTTGGAAGCAACAAACACAAACAAGAGATAAAAGAAGCAGACTCGGTTTTATTGAGTCTGTTCATGAGAGGTAATTTAGAGTGCAAAACCTCTCACGCCTCCTAGCACCGGCTTAAGCGATATTCTACTTTAAAGCCACGAAGATTGAACTTGATGATCCCAACAACACAACGTAGACTATGCAGATTATAGATTTAGTATCTTAAATTTGTTGAAATTTTTCTGAGATGTATATAACGGCTGAAGGAACAGATAAGTTGTGACTTCATACTGCAGAACGGTCTGAGATGCTTTCTTATGTTGCTCCATCGGACTAGGCAATGCTCGACATTTTGGTATATTTAGTGTATCTAAAGATTAAATAGCAGACATTCATCAAACAGAGAAACAATATAACTTTATAGTGTACATGTAAGGCATACCGAAGATATAGGGCAGATCTTTCAATATGTATTCAACATGTATGTAGTGGTTTACAGAAAAAGCTATATTTTGTAAGTCCAAGGTCTAACTAATAACTTTTGAAAGTCTGATTAAGAAGAATGAATGTTCAAGCTTCTTTGTCGGCATTTGAGTTGTGTACACTTCCACCCAACCTTCCCGCCACCAATCCTCCACCCTTGCTATCACATGCTCTGTGCTTTGTCTTAATTATGAGTGACTTTGAGTGACTTATGAAAGAAACAAATAGCCATCCCTTTCTTCGAATAAGAAAATACATAAGACCACGCATGTACACGACGCCACATGATGTAAGTAATGCTATGGTTCATGATTCTCTTGTAACGCATTATATGGCCTTGGAGAACAAAACAGATCAGGACATATTTTAATAGTGCCTAATTATATTCATAAGATTATGTTTTATAAGTTCACGTTTGGGTGGATAGTTATTTTACACGCACACGCTTGCACGGAACAGGGTACTGGCCGGACACGATTTGACCATTTACCTCTAAGTGTGACCTTGACCTTGGGGCCACAGACCAGGATTTTGTGACCGACACATCGTCTTGTTGTTGTGAGCATTTATGCCAAGTTATTTGAAAATCCGTCCAGGAATGCCAGAGTTACTGACCGGACACGACTTAAATTTTGACCTCTAAGTGTGACCTTGACCTTTGAGCCACGGACCTGGATTTGGTGCGCGACACGTCGTCTTGTTGTGGTGAGCACTTGTGCCAAGTTATTTGAAAATCCGTCAAGGAATGACAGAGTTATTGACTGGACACGATTTGAACTTTGACCTCTAAGTTTGACGTTGACCTTGCAGCCACGGACCTGGGTTTTGTACACGACATGTCGTCTTGTTGTGGTGAGCACTTGTGCCAAATTATTTGAAAATCTGTCCAAGAGTGCCAGAGTTATTGACCGGACACGATTTGACATTTGCCCTCTAAGTGTGACCTTGACTTAGAGCCACGATCCTGGGTTTCATGCGCGAGAGGTCGTTTTTTTGTGGTGAGCACTTGTGCCAAGTTATTTGAAAATCTGTACAGGAATGCCAGAGTTATTGACCGGACACGATTTGACCTTTGACCTCTAAGTGTGACATTGACCTTAAAGCCACTGACCTAAACTTTGTGTGCAACATGTCGTCTTCTTGTGGTGAGCAATTGTGCCAAGTTATTTGAAAACCCGTTCATTATTGTCAGAGTTATTAACCGGACACGATTGTACGGACGGACGTCCGAACGGACGGACGGACAGTGCGACTACTATATGCCACCCTTCGGGGGCATAATACTGTAAGAATCACTATTTATCAAATTGTTACTTGCTCAACATTTTACAATTCACGCTATTTTATTCATAATAACTAATTCACATAAACTCAAAACAGATTTACTTACATGTGCTTGCTGCTTAATAATTCATAGATGCTAGCTATGTGACATTGTATCTCAATTGTACTAAGAAATCGGAGATCATTAGGTTTTGTGAGTTGCAATTTTGACAGCTGTCCGCCATTTCTGATTCCAGTTTCTGTCACCGGTCAAGGCACGGATGTAAAATTCTACCCCATAAATTAATCCCATGTTATTGGCACAGAACAGACAAACTCTTATTATCATGAACTTTCATAGATTTTATACTAAACCATGTTTATTATCTTAACTTTTACGCATTCTTTGAAATAATACTGTCAACCTTGACAAACGCTTACGTCACTGTCATCGTCTGAATTTCCGTCGACTGGAATTGTTTAACTTACTCAAACTATAGTTTTAAAGTATTT
This sequence comes from Cyrtodaria siliqua, assembly GCA_037043455.1. Lineage (NCBI taxonomy): Eukaryota > Metazoa > Mollusca > Bivalvia > Adapedonta > Hiatellidae > Cyrtodaria > Cyrtodaria siliqua. Next base: position 34,957 of record JAWPHD010016048.1, read on the forward strand.
ACCTGATAAAGTTGGGTATCAGCATGTTCGACTCTGTAGTAGGAATCTATTGATGTATATAGTATTTGTCATAGTTATATATTTATTGTATATTTGTTGAGAAACTATTGTCCAGTGCTAGCGGAGGACCGGTGAGCAGGTGCTCCCAGCCCGGCTTGACTGGATCACCGGTTGCAATACGATTGGCTACCGGCGATCCTGGTCACAGACGATTGGTTGAGACTGTTCACCGGGCTTTCCTGGCACTGATTCATTGGTTATTATTGTCACGTGTTACTACGCAGCCTCTATATATAGCTGGAAAACAACTATTAGTGATCTCCATCGTCAGTACGAATATTTGTACCGGTACCAGTCCGGTCAAAGTCTGGTTGCCCGGTAATATATAAACAAATAGGCCTGACGTACATAGATCCGTTTCCACAGCTAACTTAAGTAAGCAAACAAGTTTAAGATTTATTGCTTTAATAGTCGTCCTAGTTTAGCTATATGAGAGGCTCGCGCTAAATATAAGAACGGTATTTTCGGTTATTCCAGAAATATCACATAATTTACTTATTAAAATAAGTGTTAAACAAAATCCTTCGGCTTTATCTCTGTTATTTAAAACCTGTGTGAGGGTTGTTACAGTTTTGGTGTCAGAAGAGTGGGATGTTATTTCTACATAACATCTAGAACCCACCCTAGGAAACTACAAGGAGTTCGCCAAGGAGTAGTTGTAGCACTAAATCTCTTCACACTTAGTACAGTAGATCTATTTTCAAACATGTCTATAAGTGAAGATTCGGAAGTCCAATTTCGAGTGATTGACGAGGACAACATGAGCATCTGTTCTGACGATGGAGATCAAAGTATGGCCAATGTTGTTGATCAACTGTCGAGAGACCAGAGTTCCCGACATAGCGAAAGGAGAAGCCCAGTTCTCAATTTACAAGATGGATATCAAAACCAAGCCAATGTTGCTGACCAACACAACTTGTCAGTAGACCAGGTTTCCCCACACAGCCAAAGGAGAAGCCCAGTTCCCCATGTACAACAAAGGCCATCCCCTAGCCCAAGTCATAGTTATAACAACCATAGATCACCAAGCCCTAGACATGTTAATTACAGAGACCATGTAAACATGCACAGAGGTCCCTCGAATAATACCAGATACCAAAGTCCAAATAGTCATAGGCAGCATCCTGACCATAACCAGAGCAGTCTATTCCCACCAATGGAGCCATATGATAGGACCTATCAAAGAGACCATATACCGGTAGATAAAGTCCATCAACTCCAAGAACCAAATCTGACTAGAGCCCCACATAGTCAGTTTCCACATATGAAACCAGAGTCTTATTCTGGCAGTATCAACTGGGAAGAATACCAATCCCATTTTGAAGATTGCGCGGAATTATCAAAATGGAGTAGCCGCAGTAAAGTTTTGTTCTTGGCTGCCAGTCTCCGAGGACCTGCGCGTACCTAATATATGAGCCTTGTAAGCGAAGAGCAACGTGATTACCACACGTTAGTTTCCAAAATGAGACAAGGTTTGGGGGAAGTAGGCACTCAAGCAAGTGGCTTTCCCAACTAGAAAACAGACAACGGCAGTCTGGCGAAAGCATAATTGCCTTAGGAGATGATCTTCGCCAGCTAGCCAAGAAGGCATATCCATCTCTGGATACTGCAGCAAGGGAAACCATTGCCCTGAACCAACTTTACAAGTTGATTCCCTTAGACATGAAATGCCGCTGCGTTGACCATGACTGCAGGACCATCCACAATGCAGTTGAGGTTATTGACCGGTATGAATCCATCCTTGGAGAGTCAGGAACAGACCGGAAGAGAAACAACCTGCGTTCTATTGAAGTCGATACGAACATACCATCCATGCTCAAAAAGCTTGACTCCCGCCTGGAGAAGTTAGAAAGCATTTCACTTGCCCGCCAAAATGCATTTCAACCACGTGGTCCAATTAATGACCGCAACAAATCCAGAAACTGCTTTCTGTGTAACGCCCCTGACCAAGCCTATCCAAATAGCCAATGGGGTAATAAGTTCATACCTCGTCTCAATGACTGCAAACAATTAACAATCAACATGTTAATCGCCAAGCTGTGAACCACCAACCTAACATGCAACAGCATTCGGGAAACGAGAACATGTCGACTCAGTAGGCCATGAGTCGACAAATGCTACTGTTAATGTAGAACAGCCTATTCCACTATCAAAAGATTCAGTAAGAACCGGTCATATAGGTGACACAAACTCTGGTTGGGACAATGGGTTTTATACCAAAGGTGAACTTTTCAATCTCCCTGTAGAATTCTTAGTAGACAATGGGTCCACCACATCTATTCTGTCATACACTATGTACAATAATATTCAGAGTGACATTAAACCCACCCTAATCCCAGTTCAATCTACAGTTCATGACGCAAGTGGTAATAAAATAAAGACTTATGGAAGCATGACAATTAACATTATTTTAGGAGGGCATGAATTTGAACAAAGTGTTATGGTGTGTGATGTGAAGCAAGATGGTATCATTGGGCAAGACTTTCTATTAAAATATGCTGAACACATCAGTTATAAACATGGCAAAATTATAACTAGCTTTAACGAAATAAATTGCTGGGTTGGAAATGAATCCGACATGTCCTGTAGGGTACTCGTAAGGCATACAACAATTATACCTTCAAAATGTGCAGCATGGCTCCCTGTAGAAATACCCGGAGCAAAACATTTGTCCCAAACTTGTTATATTGAGCCAAAAGTCATTTCAGATGATAACTACTCGATGATTCCTGGTATCATGAATACGTCGCAGTCAGAAAAATTAGTAAATGTTTTCAATTGTTCAGATAAACCTGTAACATTGTATGCAGAACAATCACTTGGTACATGCGAGTCCTATCAAGATATGGAAACATCAACACATCGGGTTGCTGTAACAAATGAAGATTTAAGCCAAAGTTGTCAGAGTGAACTACCAGAACATCTTCATGACCTCATGACCTCTGGAAAAGAAGTTCAGTTCACTTATCTGAGCCCGAGAGCAAGCAACTGGCTGAGCTGTTTACAAAATACAAAAGTATCTTTGCACAATCCTCAGGTGACCTGGGCCATTGCAATAGAGTTCAGCACAGAATACATACTGGTACTGCAATACCAGTTCGACAACCACCACGTAGACTGCCCATCGGCAAACGTGATGTAGAACAACAACACGTTCTGGAAATGCTTGATAAAGGTGTCATAGAGCCATCAAATAGTGCCTGGAGCTCACCTGTTGTCATGGTCACAAAAAAGGATGGCTCCATCCGATTCTGTGTAGACTACAGAGTTTTGAATGACTTAACTGTCAAAGATGCCTATCCAATTCCCAGGGTAGATGAATGCCTCGACGCACTTTCCGGTTCGAAGTGGTATAGCTCGATGGACCTTAATTCTGGATTCTGGCAGGTCGGAATGGCACCCGAGGACCGTCAAAAGACCAGTTTTGCAACAAGTTTGGGTCTTTTCCAATGGACTGTTATGCCATTTGGCTTAGCAAACAGCCCATCTACATTTGAGCGCCTAATGGAAAATGTGATGCGAGGACTTCAGTGGATCGAGTTACTCCTATATATGGATGACATAATTTCTCCAAGTAAATCTGTCGATGAAGGTCTGCAACGGCTTACACGAATCTTCGACAGGTTGCTTGAAGCCAATTTGAGACTGAAGCCATCGAAATGTGCCTTCTTCCAAGTAGAAGCCAAGTTCTTGGGACATGTTGTTTCTGAGCAAGGTGTTGCCACCGATCCCGAAAAGATTTCCTCCGTAAGAGATTGGCCAATCCCTCACACAGCCAAGCAAACAAGAAGTTTCCTTGGTCTTTGCTCCTATTACCGACGCTTTGTCAAAGGTTTTGCTAAGATTGCAAAACCACTCCATAAGCTTTGCGACAAAGGTGCCAAGTTTGTGTGGACCGATGAGTGTCAACTGGCCTTTGACCAATTAAATACTGCACTGACAACCTCCCCCATTCTGGCCTACCCATTACCAGGGATCCCATTACTCCTGGATACCGATGCTAGCGATAAAGCAGTTGGTGCTGTCCTCTCTCAAGTCCAAGATGACCAAGAGAGAGTTATTGCTTATATGAGCAAAACTCTCAACAAACACGAGACATCATACTGCACTACCAGGAAAGAACTACTTGCAGTGATCCTTGCCCTGAGAACATTCCACTCTTACCTGTATGGCCAGTCCACTCTTGTCAGGACAGACAATGCGGCAGTCAGCTGGTTAAAACAATTAAAGAAACCATCAGGACAAATCGCTCGCTGGATCCAAGAGATTGAGACATATAGTTTGACTGTTGTACATCGCCCAGGTCTGAAACACTCCAATGCTGATGCTCTCTCTAGGCGACCATGCCGAGTGTGCGAAAGACAAGAGAGACTCAACGATGAAATCGGGAGCGATTCAGATGATGAGGATGTCGACCTCAACCGGGTAAACTTCTGCCTATAGTGTCTGAAAATGTTTCATCACTACCAGGTGGAAAAGAAGACACTGTTCGAGTAACTACGTCTTCTAACTCGACACAAGATTTGTTTCTCATTGACGGTTGGGATAAGGCTGGTATACAGAAAGATCAGAGACAGGATCCAACTATGAACCCTTTGCTCAGTGCCATAGAGTCGGAAACCGGTAGACCTGACTGGGATAAAATCTCAGATGGATCTTCATTTACGAAAACACTCTGGAGACAGTGGGACCGTCTTAAACTTGTAGATGGTGTACTCCACTGCACATTCTTTGACACCGACGCAAACAAGGATCACCTTTTGCTTGTGGTTCCAGCCAATAGAAGGTCCGAGATATTTCATCACTTCCATGATATACCGAGTGCAGGGCATCTTGGTAGTGAAAAGATGCTTTTCAGGATAAAGAGGTCCTTCTACTGGCCAGGTATGAAGGACGATGTAGGTCGATACTGCAAGAGTTGCGACCAGTGCACAGCCCGCAAGTCCTCTTCTGCCCCAGGTCGAGCCCCGTTATGTCAATTCCTTGTAGGCGAACCTATGGAAAAGATTGCCCTAGACATCCTTGGTCCATTACCACTTTCCAACAAAGGCAACAAGTATATCCTTGTTCTAATGGATTTATTTACCAAGTGGACAGAGGCATATGCTTTACCAAACCAGGAGTCCCAAACAATTGTGGAAATTGTTGTCAATGAGTTTATTTGTCGCTTTGGAACACCATTACAAATTCTGAGTGACCAAGGTACCAATTTCTTGTCCAAGCTATTTTTGGAAGTATGTGACTTCCTGAAAATAGACAAAATACGTACCAGCCGCATGAGACCCCAGGCTAATGGTGCAGTGGAACGATTCAATAGAACTCTACAGGCCATGCTCACCATGTATTGTGAAGAGGACCAAAGGAATTGGGACAAGTATCTTCCCCAAGTAATGATGGCGTACCGAGCTTCCGTACATTCAGCTACTGGTAAATCTCCTAACAAGATGATGCTTGGCCGAGATGTTGTGCTACCAATGGAGGCAGTAATTGGGTGTCCTGACCATGGTGATCAACAAGTCGATGCGGACCAGTATATTGATGATCTTCGCGACACAATGCAAAAAGTCCATGAAACTGCACGTAAAAGTCTAAAGGTCAATTCTAACTACCAGAAAAGACACTACGATTTGAAGGCTAAGAAAAGGTACCTCGTTCCAGGTCAATCTGTTTGGTTGTACAATCCCAGTCGTCGTGTTGGAGTTTGTTCCAAACTTACCTCGAAATGGAAAGGGCCTTATGTAATCATCAGGAAACTGGATGACGTCACCTACATTGTGAAGAATTCCCCAAAAATGCCGGCAAAGGTCTACCACATTGACAGAGTGCTACCATACCTTGGTAGGAATCCACCAACATGGTTCAATGCCAGCAGAGTGAAGGGATTATAAAAACTTTAAAAAAAAAAAATAAAAAAAAAGAATATATATTTGTTTGACTTTTGACAAATTATTGTCTTGCGTGAAAGTATCTGGAACTGTTGATTAATTTTATAAGGCGGCTTATAATATAATGACATAGTGTACCATGGGAGTTAGATAAAATATGTTCGTCAATGTGACGGTGGCGGTTCACTGGACGCACCAAAGATCCATGTGACGAAAAGTATTTATGACCAGGATAGTGCAGAATGCAGTTCCTGTTGATGTGGCCTGATCATCCACTGATCACAAGAAGCTGTAGATGTTGCATAGAAGCTTGAATCCGGATAAAGAGCTAGAATGCTGTAAAATAATTCCTGAGCCCAAGATGGAAACCAGAAGATGTTTCTCCCATGATCATCCTGATTATGGATTTACGTTAACCGTCGTGTCGCCGCGCTTTTTCAACATCGCGTCCGTTTTCAACTGTCGCGAATTACTTGCGTCGAAGCAATAAAGCCTCACAATCAATTGATGACTTTGATTTTTACATTTTGTTAAAATATATATATAGCAAGAGTATGCATAAACAGTTTGAACAGTAGGACAACATGATTACAGAGCATTTATTATTGGAAGGTGCATAAACAAACTGATGAATATAGTTTAAGTGCATTTAATTGCATTTTAATGTGTTACTAATAAGACATTATAAATAAATTTTGAGCGCGTCCATGAACATAAAGAAATAAGTTCCGGATATTCAATGAATGAGGAAAAAGGTAATACATTGTTTATCAAAATTTAAGCGGAATGAACAATTGCTTTGATATGGCAAATTCTATCTTGCAGAATGGTCCAGTGTTGGTTGTGCCACGCCGATTTTCCAAAGAAAAGGCTGCTAAATAATCATGCAGGGAAGGTCCATGGTATTTTAACGGTAGTGTGTCCTTTTTGCACGAACAAAGAAAAGACATTCAAGCGAGTATCCGACTTAAAGGTCCATGCCAGGGAGTTACATGCGGGTCTGCTTCCTTCAGACATGCCCTCCGACCTATTCAGTGATGGTAACGGCTTCTGGTGGGCTATCCAGCCCAAGGAATACATGAGGATTCACCAAAAGACTGCTAGACTGTCCAAAGCTGCCGTCAAAATAAGGACATTAGTACTGCAGTGGTGCCGTGCCATGGAGGGCAAATCAACGTCCAGGTCGAGACAAGAATTCTTGAGTGGTTGAGAGTCAGCGGAATTACTCGGACCGCTGACTGATGATGAGTGCGAGCTGGACTACAGTGACATGGATGAATTCAAGCTGTTGTACCTAACGCTAAACCCAGAACTGGTATTTGTTGATGTTCAACATGTGTTCACAACATTTCGAGCCTTCCTTACGAGTGATGTGTTTCATGACAACCAAGCAATGAGGACCCTATCTCGTCGTCTTGCAGATATTCATGCTGGTTCTAAGGCAGTTCCCTTTACAGGAGAGGAGGTTACAGACAAGGACCTGAAGTCATCCTTGTCTGGCTTTATTAATATCCACCAGTCCCTCTTTTGTAAAGTTGAGATGCAAACCGCCGGCTACAAAAGAGCTCATCCACAGGAGCCACGCGGAAGTAAGAGGTCGAGGATATGTAGCCCAGATCCTAATCTACAGGTGTCTCCAAGCCATGTACCATCTGTATCTTCGTCTGCAGCTAAAACGACCCTGATGGTGTCAATCCCCATAGAGTTGCTCTCGTCTCCCGCGAAAGACCAATCTCCAGCTGGAGCCACATCTACTTATATGCCTACCAAACCCTCCGTGTTATCTTCACCTATCAGCAAAGAGCATGAACCTGCAAAAACAGTAGTTCCGTTATATACAAGTATCAGTACCATGCCTGACCGTACCCTTCCTGACTTCTAGGCGATGTCCTATATATGCCGGACCTTACCTCTATACCTGCTTCACATGATGAACCTCTACAAACCCATGATGAACCCCTACAGATTTTGGATGAACCCCTACACACCCCTGATGAACCCCTACAGATCCTGAAAGAACCCATAGATACCCCTGATGAACCCCTACAGATTTTGGATGAACCCCTACAAATCCTTGTTGAACCCCTGCAGACCCTTAATGAACCCCTACACACCCCTGATGAATCCCTACAGATCCTGGAAGAACACATAGATACCCCTGATGAACCCCTACAGATGCTGGATGAACCCCTACAGACCCTTAATAAACCCCTACACACCCCTGTTGTGCAGACTACTTACAAAACGGTCTGCACAGAGACTACTTACAAAGCTGTCTGGTGTGCGGACTACTTACAAAACTGTCTGCTGTGCAGACTACTTACAAAACTGTCTGCTGTGCAGACTACTTACAAATACTGTCTGCTGTGCAGACTACTTACACTACAGTCTGCTGTGCAGACTACTTACAAAACTGTCTGGTGTGCGGACTACTTACAAAACTGTCTGCTGTGCAGACTACTTACACTACAGTCTGCTGTGCAGACTACTTACAAAGCTGTCTGGTGTGCGGACTACTTACAAAACTGTCTGCTGTGCAGACTACTTACAAATACTGTCTGCTGTGCAGACTACTTACACTACAGTCTGCTGTGCAGACTACTTACAAAACTGTCTGTTGTGCAGACTACTTACAAAACGGTCTGCACAGAGACTACTTACAAAGCTGTCTGGTGTGCGGACTACTTACAAAACTGTCTGCTGTGCAGACTACTTACAAAACCGTCTGCTGTGCAGACTACTTACAAAACCGTATGCCGTCTGCTGTGCAGACTACTTACTACTTACAAAACCGTCTGTGTGCGGACTACTTACAAAACGAGCAGACTACTTACAAAACTGTCTGCTATGCAGACTACTTACAAAACAGTCTGTACAAAGACTACTTACAAAGCTGTCTGGTGTGTGGACTACCTACAACTTACAAAACAGTCTGATGTGCAGACTACTTACAAAACCGTCTGCTGTGCAGACTACTTACAAAACAGTCTGATGTGCAGACTACTTACAAAACCGTCTGCTGTGCAGACTACTTACAAAACAGTCTGCTGTCTGCAGTGCAGACTACTTACAAAATTGTCTGGTGTGCGGACTACTTACAAAATGGTCTGCACAGCAGACTACTTACAAGACTGTCTGCTGTGCAGACTACTTACAAAACTGTCTGGTGTGCGGACTACTTACAAAACCGTCTGCTGTGCAGGCAGTCCTTTGAAATATAACTTTAGTTACTTTCAAAATAAGAAATTTCATAAAAAGCTGATAAAAGTAAGCAATATCATCTTCATGGCTTTTCCTTTAACAATCAAGGAAATTACATATTCAGATTTTCCGCTGAATTCCTTTTTTGCTTAAAATGAGTCAAATATTTTCGTTGAACTTCCTTCTTGCTTTTAAGTAAGGAAAATACCATAATTTGAAAGAGAAATACATTTGTGAACATTTGCAGGAATGAAATGAGTGCATACAACTCTTCATGGCATATCCACAGTGTCGCGTGTAATTGTGGCATATCCACAATGTCACGTGTAATTGTGGCATATCCACAGTGTTACGTGTAATTGTGGCATATCCACAGTGTCACGTGTAATTATGGCATATCCACAGTGTCACGTGTAATTATGGCATATCCAGTGTCACATGTAATTATGGCATATCCTCAGTGTCACATGTAATTATGGCATATCTACAGTGTCACGTGTAATTGAGATAAATTTCGCAGTTTCCTATCAAGTTGTAATTTGGTGTGTGCATATTGTTACATTGACACCACTGACATTTACAAAACGTATTTGCTGATATGTATATTTGTTGATATGTATATTGGTTGATATGTATATTTGTTGATATGTTTATTTGTTGATATGTATTTTGAAAGGCTTTGTTTTTAATTATGGGTCACATGCTTGAAAACGTATACTCTGTAATATGAACATTTACAAATATATACATAGTACTGCAAATATTAAAATATATACTCGGATATAAAAATATCAAATATACTAAGCATAAAATATTAACAACCATTTTACAGCATTCTTATAAAAATTCGAAATACAAAAAAATCCAAAAAAAAACCTTTTTAAAAGGAACAATGTAGTCCATATTTAATTCTTCATATGCAATGGTATTTCAATTAAATTTTTTGGAACTATAATCAATGGCCTCTTTATTAAATATATATATATACAAGAAGGGCGTTTCACGGAACACTTGTGTCGCTCAACACTTGTGTCACCTGATGCCTGCCGTGTGCTTATTTCAGCAAGTACCATTGAACTATAAAGTTTGAAGATAGGGAGTGCAATCCTTCAAGAATTATGTAGACATTTTTTGAAAGTGTTAAAGTTTATGAAAAGGGGGAATACACATGCATTGCATAAATGATAAGGAAGAACTGTATAAAGTTTCATGACCAAAGGTCAATATTTTGCCAAGTTATGAGCCAGGTTAGGTTGCAAGTTCAAGTTTTATGAAAAGGGGTGTAACTCTGCCAAAATGAAAGTTATTGGTCATAACAATATTCTGAGGTTAAGATGAATATGTGTGCGAAGTTCCATGAACATAGGTCAAATACTTCTTAAGTTATGACCCGTTATGAGCTTGGTTATGTTGCAGGTTAGCTCTGTGAAGGGGGGCATAACTCTGCTAAAATGAAAGTCATAGTTATTGGACACGTGTAACAACATTCCTTGGGTTAAGATGAAGACGTGTGTGAAGTTTCATGAAATAGGTCAAATACATTTTTCAAGTTATTGCCAGTTATTGGTTAGGTTGCAGGTAAAAGTTTTATGAAAAGGGCCATACCTCCGCTGAAATGAAAGTCAGAGTTATTGGTTATGTGTAACAACATTTTCTGTGTTGTAAGATGAAATGTGTGTGAAGGTTCATGAACATAGGTCTAATACTTCTTAAGCTATTAAAGTGTGAAGGACAACGACGACGACAAACAAAGTGATCCCTAAGTGTCTGCCATGCTACGAAGGCAACATAATAAAACAATAAACAGTGTATGATCATGGAGTATATCAAATGTGTCTTCACATACTGCCATATTTAGTGTCTTAATTTTAATGTCTTAATTTTAAGACACATAAATAATACGAGCAAAATTTGAAGTAGCTATCCCGCCACCAACAGTCAACTTTTATAAGTTGTATAAACATTGTCTCTTAACCCACTGACGACAAGGTATATATATATAATGTCCCTGTTTTGGAAATCCAAACTCTATAGACACAATATAAACCGATTTAACCTGCCGGACCAAACCCCAGAACCGGAGCATCGAATTAAGAGTTACCAACTCATAATTCATTTTACGCATATTCAATCACGGGTATTCTAAGAACCCATGAAAAAGTATACTTTTAATCGGCACAAATGCATTATTATATGACCTAATTTAGATAATTGGTTTTGTAGGGTAATTTCTGTCGTTATTTGGCGGGTTAGTTTCTTTAGGAATATAACAACCATTAGGTAACCTAGGCTATGAAGAGAAATCTTCACCATCATGACATTGCAGTTGGTCACTATACTTCCTCCCGTTCAGTTTGTTAATGGTCAAGATCTTCAAAGCCTCTTTCCTATACATAAGGCTAAATCTCTAAAGAAACACATTTTGTGAATCATGGTAAAATGGACCTGTACCCAATTTTCTACAACATCTCTCACCACTTGTACTAGCAAACAAAAACGTCATTGTGAGAATTCAGATCTATAAAAAACCAACATGACTGAAGAGTTCAACTTTAGTATTCTGTTGCCATGGCAACAGATCAGTTGCCAGGATACGGTGGAGGTTACTGCATATTCTGAATGGGAATGTCCGAACCCACTGGTGGTGCTGAAATAAATTGAAATTAAGTTATTTATAAACTGAGAGTGAACAAAGACTATTTAACTATATATAAGCACGATGCTCAAGTATTACAGAGCAATACACGTCCCTACCAGGCATTATTTTTTTTAGTAACAGTGACCATGACCTTGACCATAAATGCAATCCTAAACTTGCTTTTCATTTAAGCCACCTAAACACCAAGTTTCTGGCCAATACCTCATTTCTAAGTAAAGTTGATGAGCAGAAACAGTTGTTCCACTTTTAGTAACAGTGAACTTGACCTTGAACCTAGTGACCGCAAATGCAATCCAAAGATTCCTTTTCAAATAAGCTACCTACCCATAAAATTTCATTACAATATCTCATTCCTAAGTAATTAAGTCATTGATCCGAAACCATTTTTCCGAAACCATTTTTCCTTTTTTAGTAACAGTGACCTTGATCCCAGTGGCCTCAAATGCAATCCTAAACTGGCCTTTCATATAAGCTACCTACACACCAAGTTTCAGGCCAATACCTTATTCCTAACTAATGTTATTTAGCGGAAACCGTTTTTTATTTTTAGCAACAGTGACGTTTACCTTGACACCAGTGACCCCAAATGCAATCCCAAGCTTCCTTTCAAACAAACTACATACACACCAAGTTTCAGGCCAATACGTCATTCCTAACTAAAGTTATTATTCAACCAGAACAAAGCGATGACATGCACAACTAGACAAGGAACTGATCATCCCTAAATAGTTTCGTTTCAATCCGGCCAGGGGTTCAAGAGAACAAGTCCAGACGAAGTCTGTGTATTAAAACCTTTAAAGGGCCATAACTCCGCCAAAATAATTCAACTGGAACAACTGGCTAAAATGGCTCTCATATCTACGGTTGTGGTCATAAATTCCAATCAGTACTTCTTTTAAACTAAAAGGCCACGGTCTACATTTCGAGCCATAGTATAAAGTTCCAGATTTTTTATTTGACCAATAACAATCTCAAACTGGGGCAGGATCGGATTTGTCCCCAGGTTCACCATTTGAACAAACTTTGTAGAATACCATAAACTGATGTAACATGCAATATAGAGCTACTATTGAACCTTGCCCTGGGGCACATCCATTATTGACCCCGGGGATTTCATTTGAACAATCTTGATAGTCATGTTTGGCAACTTATTGTGTGGAAGGCATATTTCTATATAAGGTCACTGTGACCTTGACCTTAAACCTACTGACCCCAAAAGCAATAGGACTCCTTCTCTCACCTAGGGCAATGTACCTATACAGTTTTATGAGTGTAGGTGTTATGGTTTTGAAGTTATTGTGTGGAATGCATATTTCTATATAAGGTCACTATGACATTGACCTTTGACATACTGACCCCGAAAACAATAGGGTTCTTTGATCAGTAGAGCTAAAAAAAAAAAGGCAAAACAGCGTCCAATCACGGATCTTAAGTATATGTATCTGCTGCATGACAATGCACCTGCTCACAAGGCCTCAATTGTGGTTGAGTTTTTGAAAGCGCAACATGTTAATATGTTGTCTCATCCTCCTTATTCGCCGGACCTGGCACCTTGCGATTACTTTTTCTTCGCAAAGTTAAAGAAGCACCTCTCTGGGTAGATATGTCTCCAGAACAGCCATCAGCGATTCATCAGTCCCTGATGGGTATACCCATAAATGAGTATGAAAGTTGCTTCAAAAACAGGTAAAAATATTAAAGGATGTATTAACGTGAAAGGGGATTATTTCGAAGGTAACTAGGCCAACTATATGGTACGGAATTGGCAAATCTCTGAGAAAATTGACAGGTTGTATTATTTTTTGAACACCCCTCGTAAAAACAGATGTCTCCCCTACAGGAGGAAGGGCCATAAATCCGTCAAAATTATTAAACTGGAACCAATGAAGACATGTGCAACTAGGCTTGCTAATGGTCATCCCTATCAAGTTGCATGAAAATCCAGGAAGCGGATCAGGAGAAGTATTCGGGACGAAGCTTGTGTATTAAAACCTTTAAAGGCCCATAACTCCACCAAAAATCATTCAACCGGAACAAGACAATGATATACGCAATCAAGTTTTAACAATGGTGGTTGAGGAAAACTAGTCCGGACAAAGTACTTATCTTCTTGCCAAGTTTCGTTGAAATTCGGCCAGGGGTTCAGCAGAACTACTCCGGACAAAGTTTGTGAATTAATACCTGTAAAGGGTAATAACTCCGTCAAAAATCTTTCCAACGAAACACGGTGATAACATGCACAACTAGACTTGGTACTGATCATTCCTGCAACGTTTCTCTGAAATCGGGCCAGGGGTTCAGGAAAAATATTCCGGACAAAGTTTGTGTAGTAAAACGTTCATAGGGCCATAACTCTGCTAAAAATCATTCAACCGGAACATGGTGATGACATGCATAACTAGGCTTGATACTGATCATTCTTACTAAGTTTCGCTGAAATCCGGCCAGGGTTTAGATCTAGTCCATACAAATCATGTGTATTAAAACCTTTAAAGGGCCATAACTCCATCAAAAATCATTCAACCGGAACAAGTCAATAATATGCACAACTAGGCTTGGTACTGATCATTCCTGTAAAGTTTTGCTGAAATACAGCAAAAATGAAGGCCTTATCATAACAATCTGGTAAAGATCGGATGAAAAGTGAAAGAGCTTTACCCAGCTTGAACAATTTTTGAAAGAGTCCAACATTATGTCTGTGAAATTAATTTAAAATTCACGAAGCGGTTTCAGACGAGAAGATTTTTTAAGATTTCCATATAGAAATATAGCAAAAATAAGCCCTACCACAGCCATGTTTTTTCACGAATCAACCCGGCTTGCACAATCTTGGTCAACCCGGCTTGCACAATCTTGGTAGAGGCCCACAAAAACATAATTTCTGTGAAATTATTTTGAAAGCCATTAAGCGGTTTCAGACAAGACATTTTTAAAAAAGCTTGTTCATATAGTTACATAGGGAAACTGCTGGCGGCCACGTTCATTCCTAACTATACCTCATTCCTAACAAAAGTTATTGATCGGACAACATTGCGTAGACGGACGGACGGACAAGCCGAATCCAGTATAACCCACCCTCCTACTACAAACTTCGTTTACGGGGGGTATAATAACTTTAATGCAGACATAAACTGTACTTACATTGAACGGCAGATTCTGGCATCGCTTGCTGAGGACTGCGGTATACTGTGCCCTGTCTTGACTTCCTTTTACAGAAGATGGTGATGCCTACGACAACGACCACCAGAAATACCACACCAACCACAACTCCGATAATGACGTACACACTATGACTAACCAAGTTAGAACCCCAGGCTGTAAACATATACAAGATATCTGTTGGTTTCCTGTGAATATCGGATTAAGTTTCAGCAAGATGTGATAATTCTTATTCTAATGCAACTATTATGTTACTTCATTGCCTATCGTCTCCTTCTTTAAAACTCAAAGTGGCATGAATTATATCAGGGCGCATGCAAAGTTAACCTCAAAATTGTTCACATATGACCTTGCTTGTGCCATGGCATGGTTCAGAAAATGAAAGTTGTTCCCTAAATTTGTAGTATTTTACATTTCCACCATTTAGTTGTATTTATATTTGTTGTACTGTTTCGCACTGACATCATAATGTTTCGGGCGATGTTTAAGTAGCTATCCCTCCATCAGTATGCACATTTTACAACATGTGTACACCATTTGTAAACCTACTGATGACGAGGTATATGTAAAATTACATATTTTGAGAATCCAGTAGACACGCTACGCACTATGATCGGCTTTAACCAGCCAGACCAAACCCCAAAACTGGAGCGTCGAATTAAAAGTTACCAACCTATAATTCATTTTACGCATATTCAATCATGGGTATTTGAAGAACCTGTGAATAGAACGGTTGTGTAGTGCAATTTTGCCATTGTTTGGAGGGTTAGTTTAGACAAACTTACACTACACAACAATTTATCACATCTCTATCCAGGTGTTCAGGTCAAATAATAAGTATATGTGCCGATTAAAAGTAAACATTTATTAACGGGTTTTTAGCTCGACTGATCAGAGATCAGCAGAGCTTATGCCGTGGTGCGGCGTCCATCGTCCGTCCGTCTGTCCGTCCGTAAACTTTATTTGTAGCGACTACTCCTCTGAAACTACTGGATGGATATTCATGAAACTTTACAGAAATGTTGCCCATGAAGTCTAGTTGATCCTAGCAAAAATTCATGTTGATGCGAAATCCAAGATGGCCACCACAGCTAAAAATAGATTTTTAAAAAATAAGTTTGTAGCGACTACTTCTTGAAAACTATAAATGATATTGATATGGGACTTTTTCTAAAATGATGTTGGTCCTTGTCAAAAATCATTTTGATTCGACGTTAAACATGGCTGCCAGTGGCCATCTTTGTTTACATAGAGTTATATAGTAAAAACTTGTAGCGACTACTCCTCTGAAACTACTTGACGGATGTCCATGAAACTTCACAGGAATGTTGCCATTGATGTCTAGTTGATCCTAAAAAATTGTAGCGACTACATCTTGAAAACTGTAAGTGATATTGATATGGGACGTTTTCTAAAATGATCAGCATGACATGATGGTGATCCTTGTCGAAATTTATTTTGATGCGACTTTAAACATGGCGGCTAGCGGCCATCTTTTTAACATAGATTTATATAGTAAAAACTTGTAGCGACTACTCCTCTGAAACTACTCGATGGATATTCATGAAACTATACAGAAATGTTGCCCATGAAGTCTAGTTGATCCTAGCGAAAATTCATGTTGATGCGAAATCCAAGATGGCCGCAAAAGCTAAAAATACATATTTACATGTTGGTCCTTGTCGAAAATCGTTTTGATTCGACGTTAAACATGGCTGCCAGTGGCCATCTTTGTTTACATAGAGTTATATAATGAAAACTTGTAGCGATTACTCCTCTGAAACTACTTGACGGATTTTCATGAAACTTCACACAAATGTTGCTCTTGATGTCTTATTGATCCTAGCAAAATTTCAGGTCGGCCGGAAATTCAAGATGGCCGCCAAAGCTAAAAATAGATTTTTAAAATACAAGTTTGTAGCGACTACTTCTTGAAAACTATAAGTGATATTGATATGGGACTTTTTCTAAAATGATCAGCATG
>JAWPHD010016049.1:0-51901 GCA_037043455.1 Cyrtodaria siliqua
CAATGACATGCACAACTAGGGTTGGTGCTGATCATCCCTGCAGTTTCATTGAAATCTGGCGAGGGGTTCAGGAGAAGTAGATCAGAACAAAGTTTGTGTATTAAAACCTTTAAAGGGCCATAACTCCGCCAAAAATCATTCAACCGGAACACGGCGATGATTTGCACAACTAGACATAGAATTGATCATCCCTAAAAAGTTTCGTTTAATCCGCCCAGGGGTTCAAGATAACTAGTCAAAACAAAGTTTGTGTTTTAAAACCTTTAAAGGGCTATAACTCCGCCAAAATCATTCAACTGGAACACGGTGACTATGTACAACTAGGCTTGGTACTGATCATCCCTGCAAAGTTTCAATGAAATCCGGCCAAACGAAGGCCCTTTCGTCTTAATGAGGCCAAGATATAGCATATTTCAGAAAATCAAGGGCCATGACTCCGATGTAAATGGTCCAATCTGGATGTTTTACGAACTTGTCCAAGCTTTTATTGATATTAACAATCTGGTAAAGTTTCTTAAAGATCGGATGAAAGATGAAGGCCTTATCGTCTTAACGAGACAAAATATAAGATTTTTGACTAAATCAAGGGCCATAACTCCACTGTTACTGGTCTGATCTGGCTGGTTTTCGAACTTGCCCGAGCTGTCATTGATATTAACAATCTAGAAAAGTTTCATAAAGATCGCACGAAAAATGAAGGCTCTATCGTCTTAACGAGGCAAAGTATAGAATTAGGGGCCATAACTCTGCTGTTACTGGTCCGATATGGCTGATCTTCAAAATATCCAAGCTTTCATTTATATAAACAATCTGGTAAAGTTTGGTAAAGATCGAATGAAAGATAAAGGCCCTATCGTCTTAACGAGGCAAAATATAGCATTTTTAACTAAATCAAGGGCCATAACTCCGGTGTTACTGATCCGATTTAGCTGGTTTTCGAACTTGATTGAGCTTTCATTGATATTAACAATCTGTGCAAGTTTGGTAAAGATCAAATTATAAATGAATGTGTTAGAGTGCTCAAAAGGCAGAAAATGGCATTTTTCAGAAAAAACAAGGGCCATAACTCTTAGTGTTTCTGAACCAATTTAGCTGATTTTCGAACTTGTCGAAGCTATCATTGGTATTAACAATCTGTGCAAGTTTGGTAATGATCAAATAATAAATGACGGTGTTAGAGCGTTCACAAGGCAGAAAATGGCAATTTTCAGAAAAAACAAGGGCCTTAACTCCGGTGTTACTGATCCGATTTGGCTGGTTTTCGAACTTGTCCGAGCTTTCATTGATATTAACAATCTGTGCAAGGTTGGTAAATATCAAGTAATAAATGAAGGTGCTAGAGTGTTCACAAGGCTTAATATGGCATTTTTCAGCAAAACAAGGGCCATAACTCCGGTGAAATTTATCCGATCCGACTGGTTTTCGAACTTGTCCGAGCTTTAATTGTTATAAAGACACTGGCATAGTTTCGTAAAGATTCGATTTATAATGAAGGCCCTAGAGTGTTCACAAGGCAAAAGTTAACAGACGGACGGACGACGGACGGACGACGGACGACGGACGGACGACGGACGACGGACAACTCGGCATCCCATAAGCTCTGCTGGCGAAGGCCAGTAGAGCTAAAAATAAGAAATGAAGAAAAACTTTAACTTTAATGTGCCAAGTTTCAGCTTTCCAACATTAATTTTTTAAGAACTGACATTAACCAAAAAAATAGAATTATACATAGTGAATTTGGTCCCACTTGTTTATATTGTTTATATGTTAATTATTTTTTCGTAAGTGGAAAGGCTTATTCTCAACAGAACATAGTGTGGTGGTTGCTCTACTAAGTATGACAGGCCGACCAAGAAGTAGGTCATCTACGAATGATTTTATACTGCTGCATTGCATGGGGTAGACATCGTTCTGGCCGGCGGAGACCAACATTACCTTTGAACCATGGAATTAACATTATGACCTTGACCTTCCAGGCACAAACGTGATCTAAGTTCATAGCATCTTGTTAATAAACATAATTTTACCAAGTGTAATTAAATTCTACATTTATACAGGATTCAACAAATCCCTTGCCTGGAGCACGAGGCTACCAATAATGGACGCTGGACTACCAACACATTATTTCCTATCACAGTACCCTGGTCTAATCCATTTACATGTATTATCCCTATCGGCATTAAAAGAAAGTTTTTTGCAGCTTATCAATCAAGATAAAGCCATCACGACTTCATGGCCGAGGGGTTAACGACGTTTCGCTGTAAACCTTCTCGCCTCTCACCGCTGTGGGTTTGAATCCCACTGGGAGCTTGACTTGTAAGTGAGGAAGTGTCAATTCTTATGGATGGCTGGGGTCTACAGTACTGGTTCCACCCAGGAAAAGTGGATGGTCTGCCTCCACCACAAAAAAATCGTCATATAATTAAAACCTTGCATGTGTTGAAATGACGTAAAAAAAACATACAAACAAACCATCACAGCTCCTTAGCTATGCAAGAGTACTGTGTATTCAACCAACTGACAGGTGTGTAGTTAAGTACACCACTGGTACTGGTCGCAACTGTTATGCACAAAAATACATTAATTAACATCCAAATGCATTAATTAACATCCAAATGCATTATTAACATCCAAATGCATTAATTAACATCCAAATGCATAAATTAACATCCAAATTCTTGCTGAAGCTACTTTAATAATTACACCTACTGCAACTATGATGAGTTAACCAATCGAAAGTGCTCTATGATGACTTGTTTTGGCTTTGACCAATCGGATAAGAACTGATGATCCTAAAATGTATTGAATTGAATGTTGTTTAACAGCTCATCAACACAGTTTAAGTTATTTAGAGCCGCCCCAGAGAGAGGGGAAGGATACATAGGAATCCGGGAACCTGCCCTACTCTTATTATCGAATAGATTCCTATGGTTCTTTAACGTGCTCGGAGGATAGACCGATACATGGGACCGCCCGGTTTACGTCCCCATCCGACGGACGAGGCTAAGGTAAAGTTTAAAATGTATTGACAGACATACATGACTTTGTTTTTGTCTTTGCTTTTAGGATTGCGACACTATTTTATGATACACAATGGAGTTGTTTGCAATAAAAAGAAAAAGTGTTACGGGTAGCACTCTTTTCGGTAATAATTCTATTTATTTAAATGATACCTTAGTATACCTGAAAGTGACCTTGACTTTTGATCTATTGACCCCAAAAACAATAGGGGTCATCCTCTCACCAGAGACAATCAAGTTATAAGTTCTGAAGGTGGTGGGTGCAAGAATTAGAGATTAGTGAGCAGAAATATAAGGAGGATGCTATGGTCAACGAACAAAGTGATCACTAAGTGTCCATGCTACGCATGGAACAGAAAAATGGTGTGATTGTAACAAAATTTGCAGCAACTCTGCATTTCTGCAGGTGTTCTAAGCCCATCTGTACATGTTATTGTTGATGTAAACGGAGGGTGGGCCAGGAATAGTCATTCTTGTTGGAACCATATAACCTTTTTGTCTCGGAGCACTGTAAATCCAATTCAACTTCACTAAATCAACCATTATATTGACAGCCACCTGGGTAGAAAAAATCTTTTCTGTTATTGTGGTGTAGATGTAGTGAGTATGACTGATATTGAGGTGAAGAACAAATTGAAAACTGAATTGTGTTTTATCACAAGTTAGCCAACCTAATGGAAACAGTAATTTTGACCAAGTCTCGACTCAAACATAATTATGAAAATGTAAACAGCTATATAAACAGGAATTAAGGTCTATTAATATTTTTGAATAATGAAAGTTGGCATCATTTAACAAGATTGAATAATGCAATATAAAAAAATTATTTGAAAGTTTCATTGTTTCAATAAAATGTTTTTGCAAAATAAAAATAACAAGAAATATCACTATAAGTGACAAATGCCCCCGAAGTGACCTTTGACCTCTAAATATAACCTTGATCTCGGAGCCAAGGACCTGGATTTTGTGCGCGACCCTCATTTGGTTGTTGTGAGCACTTGTGCTAAGTTATTTGAAAATCCGTCCAGGCATGCAAAAGCTATTAACCGGACATTGTTTGACTTCTTAGTGTGACCTTGACCTTGGGGGCCACAGACCTGGATTTTGTGCGCGACACATTGTCTTGTGGTGAGCACTTGTGCCAAGTTATTTGAAAATCCGTCCGTGAATGTCAGAGTTATTGATCGGACACAATATGACTTTTGACCTCCAGTGTGACCTTGACCATGAAGACCTGGTTTTGCACGTGACACATCGTTTTGTTATGGTGATCACTTGTGCTAATTTATTTAAAAATCCCTGCAGGGGTTGTGACGTTACCGTCTGGACATGAAAATGCGTACCTGTTTTTGACTTATGAACTGCAAGTGTGACCTTGACCTTCGAGGTACGAACCTGGGTAAGTTATGGAAAAATCCATGAAGCGGGTTTGAAAATTCATGAAGTGACTTTGAAGGTAAATTCCAGACACAAATTTTTTGTGTACTTCTTTTTGACCTCCAAATGACCTGCACTGGACACATTGGCTTGTTTTTGACCTATGAACTGCAAGTGTGACCTTGACCTTTCAGGTTCGGACCTGGGTATTGCGTGCGACACAGCGTCTTGTTATGGTGATCACTTGTGCCAAGTTATTTAAAAATCCCTGCAGGGATTGTGACGTTATGGTCTGGACACGAAATTGCTTACCTGCTTTTGACCTATGAACTGCAAGTGTGACCTTGACCTTTGAGGTATGGACCTGGGTTTTGCGCGCGACACATCGTCTTATTATGGTGATCAATTGTGCCAAGTTATATAAAAATCCCTGCACGGGTTGTGACGTTACGGTCCGGACATAAAATTACGCACCTGTTTTTGACCTATGAACTTGTTGTGGTGATCAGTTGTGCCAAGTTATTTAAAAATCCCCGCATGGGTTGTGACGTTACGGTCCGGTGATCAGCTGTGCCAAGTTATTTAACAAGAGGTCAATGACCTTGAAGCTCTACTGATTGATTTTGATTTCAGGAAGTAGTCGCTACAAACTTGTTTTTTGAAAATTTATTTTTAGCCGTGGCGGCCATCTTGAATTTCCGGCCGACCTGATATTTTGCTAGGATCAATTAGACAACAAGAGCAACATTCCTGTGAAGTTCATGAAAAATCCGTCAAGTAGTTTCAGAGGAGTAGTCGCTACAAGTTTTCATTATATAATTCTATGTAAACAAAGATGGCCGCTGACAGCCATGTTTAACATCTAATCAAAATGATTTTTGACAAGGACCAACATCATGTAATGCTGATCATCTTAGAAAAAGTCCCATATCAATATCACTTATAGTTTTCAAGAAGTAGTCGCTACAAACTTGCATTTTGAAAATCTATTTTTAGCCATGGCTGCCATCTTGAATTTCCAGCCGACCTGAAATTTTGCTAGGATCAATAAGACATCAAGAGCAACATTTCTGTGAAGTTTCATGAAAATCCGTCAAGTAGTTTCAGAGGAGTAGTCGCTACAAGTTTTCATTATATAACTCTATGTAAACAAAGATGGCCACTGGCAGCCATGTTTAATGTTGAATCAAAATAATGTTCGACTCGGATAACCATCATGTCATGCTGATCATTTTAGAAAAAGTCCCATATCAATATCACTTATAGTTTTCAAGAAGTAGTCGCTACAAACTTGTATTTTGAAAATCTATTTTTAGCCATGGCGGCCATCTTGAATTTCCGGCCGACCTGAAATTTTGCTAGGATCAATTAGACATTAAGAGCAACATTCCTGTAAAGTTTCATGAAAATCCGCCAAGTAGTTTCAGAGGAGTAGTCGCTACAAGTTTTTACTATATAACTCTATGTAAACAAAGATGGCCGCTGGCAGCCACGTTTAACGTCGAATCAAAATGATTTTTGATAAGGACCAACATCATGCCATGCTGATCATTTTAGAAAAAGTCCCATATCAATATCACTTATAGTTTTCAAGAAGTAGTCGCTACAAACTTGTATTTTAAAAATCTATTTTTAGCTTTGGCGGCCATCTTGGATTTCACATCAACATGAATTTTTGCTAGGATCAACTAGACTTCATGGGCAACATTTCTGTAAAGTTTTATGAATATCCATCCAGTAGTTTCAGAGGAGTAGTCGCTACAAATAAAAGTTAACGGACGGACGGACAGATGGACGGACAGACGGACGGACGCCGGACGCCGCACCACGGCATAAGCTCTGCTGATCTCTGATCAGTAGAGCTAAAAATCCCTGTATGGGTTGTGATGTTACGGTCCGGACATGAAAATGCGTACCTGTTTTTTGCCTGTGAACTGCAAATGTGACCTTGACCTTTGAGGAATGGACCTGGGTTTTGCGCGCAACACATCATCTTGTTATGGTGATCAATTGTGCCAAGTTATTTAAAATCCCTGCATGGGTTGTGGCATAGTCCGGACACAAAATTGCGTACCTGTTTTGGACCTATGAACTGCAAGTGTGACCTTGACGTTTGAGGTACGGACCTGGGTTTTGCGCGTGACACATCATCTTATTATGGTGATCAGTTGTGCCAAGTTATATAAAAATCCCTGCATGGGTTGTGACGTTACGGTCCGGTCATGAAATTACGTACCTGTTTTTTACCTATGAACTGCAAGTGTGACCTTGACCATGGGTTTTAAGTATGACACATCGTCTTGTTATGGTGATCACTTGTGCCAAGTTAACTAAAAATCCATGCAGGGGTTTTGAAGGTACAGTCCGGACACGAACTGCGGAATGACGGACGTACAGACGGACGGACGGACGGACGGTGTGATTAGTATATGCCCCCAAAACCTTTTCGGGCATAAAAATCTACCTACCTACCCTGTTTTTGAGCATGTAATATGAACCACTGTATTTATTTATTTAGTTTTGGCCTATATAGTCTTGAAGGAGTAGCAATCACACTAAAAATAACAAATGGAAGAACAGACGGACGAGTGCCAGAGAACTGCTATGCCATAACGTCTGTTATTCTTTGATTCAGTGGAGCTTAAAAAAGAACTTGCCACTGACCGTTCCAAGGCAGTACCCCTGTGCTGTTGAGAACCCTTTTAAGTTTGTGTTGTCACAAAATCTTTCTTCTTTCTTTTTTTTATTTTATTTCCTTGTAATTGTTTTGAAATGCATGTTTTTGGCGGACTGTGTTTTGTGCACGCTACATTGCATGTTCAAATTTTGTATTTACTAATAACAGTAAAATTCAATTCAATTCAACAGACTGATAGAACTGATAGAAAGTTATTCTCTCTCTAGATAGCGGTGCCCAGTGCAAAGTGGGAAGTATTCATTTTGAAGGTAGTGTTAAACATCAGCTGTGGATTCATTTGAGGACTTACTTCATTTTCATTGGATACTTTACAATTTGTTTTTCATCACCATTAGATAATATATAAATGGGAGGAATCTGGCATATTCAGCACTGATGACTGATAACTTTAAAGACAAAACAGCTCTTCTTTTTCACTTGAACAGTTTAATTTTAAAGAATAATAATAAAAAAGAAAAGTTCAGGACATACTATTACAGATTTTAATTTATTAAAAACACTTGTGTGTGAGAACTTAATGGAAGAGAACTTAATGGAATATTTTATCACAAAATATAATAAGTGATAAATATTTTTAATTTGAGTCATGGAATTCAGTAAGTATATTTTACATGTTAAATACATATAAAAAAAACACATTAAATGTCAGTTTTAAATAGGAACCTAAAAGGCAGACAGACTGACTTGTTACATAAACAAAATACAAATTAAAGCCCCAATTGCCATATAAAAGCCAGAAGATAGCGCTGGGGCAGGTTTCTATATAAATTATGCATGTTTCACATCAGAGGTCCCTTTTTCCAAACATTGAATAAACTACTGTAAAATAAATTATGAAAAGTTGCACAAATACACATTTAAACCTGTTAAATCAATTGGTGTAATTATTTTTTTTAAACAATCATTTGCAAAGTATAGTTTCAAAAAAATAATTTAAACCAACTGTCAATGTCAAACAATTTGAATTTTCCGGGAGGAGCCTATTAGGTTATAACCCTTGCTAACATTTCCCATGTGGCTGTGTTTATCAACACCCAGGCAGCTTATGAACTACTCTGTATTATCATCAGAAAAAAAAAGACAAAGCATCACATTTTAAAGCAGGTTGTCAGACCTTCAAAAAGGCACCAACTCTTGATTTTATGTGGTTTTAACTGTATAGGAAAAGTTTCAATGTTCATTTGTGAAATATTATATTGATAGAATTTATGTATATAGGACAATGTTTTAGCTGACAGACAGACTGTGTGCAGCAGTGGTAAGTGGCAGTGTCCTACAAATATTTACTCCCCCACCACACTGCGGCAGTAAATGTTGGGGGTTTAAGTGGTTCATCAATAACATATGAAGGCAGAACTTTACTTGATACATAAATAAATTACCAAAAAAGTTTGTTTGAATGGTATTTTACTTCATTTCTAGCACATTTTTAGGCCATATACGTGACGGTCGATTTTTTTGTGGTGGAGGCCGACCACCCCATTTTTCCTTGGTAGAACCAGTACTGTATTCCTCCCGCCAACTGGGAGAATCGACACTTTCTCAGCAATAGAGCTCCCAGTGGGATTCAAACGCCAGTGGCGAGATGCGAGAAGGTAGAAAAAAGGCAGAAATTGACTTGGCACATAAATACGTACAAATAAAGTCTAAAATGTTCATGGTACATTATAAAATACAATCAAAAATGAAGGCAGAATTAACTTGGTTGACTTGATACATCTAAGAGCTATATTTGTATAATAAATCTGATACCAAAGGTCATACAAAGCTAAATTATTATTTAAAAAAAACTTCTGCAAGTTACTTGATTGAAAATAATTGTTTCTACCTTTATAAGACATGACAACTCTGCTATTTAAAATTTTCAAATAGTGACTAGAGAACTCCAGACCCCTTTTAAATAGCCCCCTCCCTCCCTGTGGATATAGTGAAATAATTATATTGCTACATTATATACTTCCCAGTGAAATAGTGGATTGTATGGTTAGAATAAACCCTATATTCACACTGTTTATATTTTACTTATATTCTCACTGCCAGAAAAAATGGAACTACTTTTTTCTACATTTGCTTATAACAGTCATAATTTGTGTCAAAGTTTAGAACTATATTCTATGCGCACTAAATGTATGTAAATGGCCTCACGCGCTGGTGTTACTATATTTATCTGCGAATACGTTAAAGGGAACTGTTGGAACGAAACGTATTTTCTGTTTGAAACAGTTTGGTGATGTTGCATAATAAAAAGTATATAATAAATAGAATATTTGTTGGTTTGTCGTGAATATAGGATTTATTTAAAGCACTCGTGAAAATATGTTTTCTCACTTCTCGATGAAAATAAATATAGGATTTATTTAAAGCACTCGTGAAAATATGTTTTCTCACTTCTCGATGAAAATAAATATAGGATTTATTTAAAGCACTCGTGAAAATATGTTTTCTCACTTCACGATGAAAATAAATCCTATATTCACTCCAAATCAACAAATATCCTCTATATATTTCCATTTACTGTCTTTCCCCGATTGTAGAGCCGGGGCGGTATGTAGAATGCTAATAATACCGCTATTAAGAGTAAAAAAAAACAACCACTGAATTTTGATTTGTTTGATAAGCTAATATTTCATGACAAGTTATCAGTGTTAAATGAAAATTAATTGCCAATTATAGTTGGTCTGGAGAAACAGGGTATATACACAAGATATGCCTATCTTTGGACATGTATGTTAGGATGACATTGTGTTGGGAATAAACTTTACAAAATAAAGCATAACTTTACAAATTATTGTTAGGAATGGATGATGGAAATAATAAGATAAGGAATAACATCGAATAACATCGTATATAGTTATGACTAAGGAACATACATCACTGCGCCTGAGGAGGGAATGTTCAATTTTCATGGGTGGGATATATAGAAGTGCAGAGTGATGTTTTTGATTCTGATGTGAACATGGTAGGGATGATTTGTTATCTGGAACACATGAATAGTCACAGATACAAACATCCCATCTCAGAGTACTGCTAGGGAGGTTTACACACAATTATAATTACTGCCAACGCTGAGTGTCTGTTGTCTGCTGTAAACACTACCACCTGTATTTGTGTACACCTCAGTTCATAACCCCACAGGCTCCTCCCCTATATTTTCAAATTTCTGTCAGTTGGGTTTAAATATTTTTTTGAAACTATGAATAAGGAATACTTTTTCACAAATATGTTATTTACCAATACACTTGTTTAATAGAAGTTTACTTCTGTGCCAAATATTGATTTTTTTTATGAGGTGGACTTTTCAATATTTTGATTTAGCCATGTATAAATTTAAATGAAAAACCTGCCCCAGCTCCATCTAGTGGCTTTTATATGGCAGTTGGGCCTTTAAAGCGACAGGCAAAATGCAATAAAAGTCGATTTGTGAGTTATGTGATAAATAGAATCTAACATTCATTCTCATTCATGATTGAATTTATTAAACTTGTTAGCAAAATGATATAATGCTCGGCAAGAGCCAACTCATTTAATAAATTCAATAATGAACGAGTACTCATGTAAGATCTTCTATATATGACCAAGACCAAAGACATCAAGTGAGACAATCACATAAAGTTAATTGAGGTTAAATTACCTAACCAAGGTTAAGTTACCTAACCAAGATTATAACGCAAAATATGACCTTGACCTTTGTAATTTTTGTCAATCAGTGATGTCTGCCAATGCCAACTATACATATCTCAAAAGAAATTAAACTTATCAGAAAAAGTTAACTGAGGTTAACTTACCTAACCAAACTGCTGATGTTTAGGGTAAATAATGCAAAACGTGACCTTGACCTTGGTATTTTTTGTCGTATCTTTTGTCGTTCAGCGATGTCCAACTATACATATGACCAAGTATCAAAGACATAAAGTTAGGCAATCACATAAAGTTAACTGAGGTTAAGTTACCTAACCAAGGTCAAGTTTGGGGACAATAAGCAAAATATGACCTTGACCTTGGTAAATTTTGTCATTCAGTTATGTCCACCAGTGCCAACAATACATATGACCAAGTATCAAACTAGAAAATGAGGCAATCACAAACAGATAACTGAGGTCAAGTTACCTAACCAAGGTTGTTACCTAACCAAGGTTAAGTTTTGGGGAAATAATGCCAAATATGACCTTGAACTTGGTAAGTTTGGCCTTATGTGATGACCCTTGACCCAACAAAGCATCTGACAAAGTTTTGGAAATATTCGAGCAGGAGTTATTGAGATATAGTTGATTAAAAACATGGCCACTGCGCCAGAAAAGTGACTGCTATGTCTCGCTACCCACTATGTGGGAGAGACAAAAAAGAGTTTTATTTACACTTTCTGCTGATCACATGACATCCATTAGTGCATTAGCTTCTATATGTTGTATCTCTTACATAATACATCTGGCCCGGTTAGATCAGTTGGTAGCGAGCTCGACTATTGCAACGATCGACTATTATTACTTGTGAATGTAATTTTAGTGTGGGTTACGAGTTCAACCCCATGAAGCGGTACTTCTTGTTTTTGTACCGCAATTGAATCCTGTCAAACAATCTTTTATTTAGTAAATATTCAATAATGGTTGGTGTGTTATGTTTGTCAATGTAATTAGTTTGTGTTTTAAAGGCTAAAAGTTACAGACATTGTCCCTTTAAAAGGTCTTCTACATGACAGAGTTGTCCTTTCTGTGTACAAAACACGTTGAGATATATCTGGAATATTGCGTGGAATTAGGTGTATATAATAGTATAGGCAATTTTTTGATTATGCGTTTCTTTTTCCTTTCAGTATATATATTTTTGATTTAGTAACACAGCTTTGTCAACCTTCATTTATATGTACTCCAAGATACATACAAGAGACGGTGATTTAATTGTTGTTAAACAGTTCATCCACACACTGCAAGTTTTTTTTATCGGGTCCAAGAGAGAGGGAAAGTATTCTTAAACATGCTTGGAGGATAGAAACCAATACATGGGACCGCCTGGTTTAACCCAATCTGCTTGTTTGTTTGTTCTAATGGAGTTTAACGTCATTTTTAGCAAATTTTAGGCTATATAGGATTTATGTTGATTTGTTTGTGGTAAAGGCAGACCACCCCATTTTTCCTGGGTAGAAACAGTACTGTACACATCTCGCCATTTGTAGGAATCCGACAGACGTGGCTAAGGGAAGTGTCACTGTCGGACGTGGCTAAGGGAAGTGTCACTGTCGGACGTGGCTAAGGGAAGTGTCACTGTCGGACGTGGCTAAGGGAAGTGACACTGTCGGACGTGGCTAAGGGAATAGACATTGTCGGACGTGGCTAAGGGAAGTGTCACTGTCGGACGTGGCTAAGGGAAGTGTCACTGTCGGATGTGGCTAAGGGAAGTGACACTGTCGGACGTGGCTAAGGGAAGTGACATTGTCGGACGTGGCTAAGGGAAGTGTCACTGTCGGACGTGGCTAAGGGAAGTGTCACTGTCGGACGTGGCTAAGTGAAGTGTCACTGTCGTGTGATGATGGACGAGTAATAAAAAAATGCATTTTCAGTGCCAATAGTTTAACTTTATTTTTGACTGTTCAGTATACCAATATAATTAGTGGAGACAAACCCATGCAACTGGAATGGTTCTTTATTGAAAATTAGTGTGTGACAGTGTCTGTAACATCTTGTCAACTGTTTCTATGAACTCCTACCTCTGCCCAGTAACATAATTATACTGCTGATGCCTCATTGATGAATTATAACTGATACTTAAAATATCTCCTTTTTATGTGGAAATGTTACGATTTTTCATGTGACAGAAATGAAAATAACTGAAAAATTATGAACTTCATAAGAAAAATACAGCGGAAAAAAAAAGGTTATTAAACTTTTATAATTTTAGCTTTTCCCAAATTTTCGCGAAGCTTAAATATTCAGTAGGTGAAAACAGAAGGTGTCATTTTATTGTCAGAATCTATACGAAAGAAAAAAAGTGTGACTATAATTCATGCAAGCGTGCGTGCATTTGTCCTTGATTGTGTATGGGTTAATGTAGCTGTGAGAATCATAGCTTGTATGGTGAGTGTACCTACCATAAAGCTGCAGGGATGAAGCTCTCCAAGCCGAGTAGTCCCATGAACTACGTAATTTTGGCAGAAATAAATAGACAAACCCTGAGCTAAATAATAATAAAACAAACTTTTGTTTTATTTTCACGACAGTTTGTTGACTCTCATTTTCACTGCGAAAACAAGACGATGTTCGAGATATTGCGATGCACGGTTTCCCATTAAACTGCGAGTTAAGTCGTTTGCGCTTTGAACGATAATGTAAAATCAGATGTCCATGTAACATTTGCTGGTATAAAATCAACATTAAAACAGACATGATAGTCTTTATTTTACACATCATCATTATTCCCGTTATATTTTGAAAGTCAATCATTAGGTTGCACTTCCGTATGACATCACAGTTCTAAATGACCATGTATGGAATATTGATGAAAACTTAGAAATTTATCGGGGAAAAAATTAGAGTAATTGTATGAAGAATTTGTATAACTAATGGCAATAATGCTTTATATGACCAGTTAAGGAGTTTGCATTCATTTGCAGTGATTTGCTTTGCTATCAATATTTCATATAATATGATCATATGGAAATATGACGTCATAGTTTTCAAAATGGCAGCGCCAATATCCATTTTAGAACAACCTTCAAATGGTCATATCTTTTTTGTTTATCATCCAATTTTGATAATTCTTTTACCCTTTTGCCTGTCAATAAAAGAGCTTGTTTGTTTGTGTCGCTACATTCCCTTTTAGAAATCGTCCATGATATGGCAGAGAATCATGTTGATAGAAAGGTATCATATATGAATTTTTAAAACTATGTTAATATATTTTATTTCTAACAAAATGAACTGGACTATCCTTATTTTCTGTCTTGCTCTTCGTGTTTTTCTTAAGGAAAGAAGGAACATGGAATTTAATTTTGCTCAATTCACAACATTGAATACAATCTGGGCTACTGATTCTGAAGCTGGGTCCCCATATTTTGCCAGCAGGGGCCCAGTTGGCTCCTAGTCTAAAAATGTTAAGCTTCAACCCTGGAGCTACCATGCCATCCTTTATAGAATAGGTAGGTATCAGGTTTCTGAATACATCTAGCAATGCCTGCATAAACAACTGACTTATTTCAGATCTACTCAATAGAGTAAACCGTAAATACCATGTGTGCATGCATAAAATTCACCAAAGAGTAGAATATTTCATCGATCTAGGCATTTTTTGTATGAATGTCAAAAAAACATTCTGGAATGAAATTTGGAAAATGTGTTCTGTATCTGGAAACTTAAACCCACCCACAAATGACACTAAAAAAACAACTTTAACTGAAAAAAAGTCAGGTGTGTGAGTAGGGCGAGGTTAAATTTCAAAAAAAATGAAACAAGACATTACACGAGAACAAGATCATTTTGAATGTAAACAATGATAATTTCCGAAATTAACAGTGGCTTACGAAAACAGAATATATTGGCAAGTGGAGAGTTTTATGCATGTACATGAGGTTTTTAAGGTTTGTTCTATTGAAATATCACAGTTGTTAATGCAGGCATTGTGTGATGTCATGCTGGAAAAGTGTATATCGGGGTCAGTACTACCACATACTACCATAAGAGCCATAATTCACCTTACTTAAGGTTTAACATTGCCTTTAACATCCTTTTTAGCCATCTCCATTGCTCAACTGTATAGTGCCGCCACATTGAAATACCACACAGACACAGTACACCCCACCCAGACACATGATACTGAAAATGGTCCAGTCATTTTGTCAAACATTATTAGACTTGAATGCCCTGACAATATGCACTACTAGACATCATAATTGTACTTCTTACCAAGTTTCATGAACATCTGGCCTTGAATTTACCAACAATTCTTGAGAATATTCTTAGACTTAAGCTCAAGTATGCAAATTTAAATCACAAATATATCTAGAAATTTACAGAATAAACGTTCATTGCAAGTTGCTATGTATAAATATGATGCATACTAATTAGTAGCAACTTCTTACAATTGTTTATTTTTGAAGGTCATGGAAATATTTGTGAATGAAATTTCTGTACTTGGGCTCATGTCTAAGAATAGTTTGAAGAATGGTTGGTGAATTCCAGGCCAGATGAAAAATGTAGTAGGGGTTCAGGGTCCCCTCTGGCTTATATGTTCTTTATGCCACCACTTGCACTAAATGAGAAAAGTTGGAGCCAAATCAGAAAAATTGGAGCCATTTTTGCCAAAAGCTAAAAATTAGAGCCACTTTGATAATTTCGTCCCAATTGGCACCATTGGGGTTGAATGGGAACACTTTACACACGAAAACAATCAAAATCCTGTAATTACGCCAAAAATCAGGCCCCTGACAATGTGTGTGTGTGTGTGTGTGTCGTTCTAAGGTTTACCGTCCCTCACCACATAACCCGATGTCATCTTAAAGGGATGGGCACAATAGAGTCTGGACTGTGCTTCTTGTAGTATAAGCGTTATATCTGTAGTGTTTGGTGATGTTATCTTCGTTGAGTGATCACCGCGTGTACGTCGCAGCGCGGGCACTGATGACACTCTTGTTGGCTGTTTGTATAGGGGTCGCCTTGCCAGCCTATACGCCAGTATACCATTGCAGTATTGTATAGGGGTCGCCTTGCCAGCCTATACGCCAGTATACCATTGCAGTATTGTATAGGGGTCGCCTTGCCAGCCTATACGCCAGTATACCATTGCAGTATTGTATAGGGGTCGCCTTGCCAGCCTATACGCCAGTATACCATTGCAGTATTCTCCTAGGACGTCGGAGTAATACAGCACTACTGAACCTGCACTAATTTGCAGATAATTAGCATGAGAGTCATCTGACCAAGAGTGAAGATGTCTCCTGCGCCCAGTCACAGCACTTATCACCTGATGGCTACACCGAAGTCAGAGGTGTCAGAAGTCGGAAGCTGAGAGACAGCAAACGCCTCTGCGTTATCGCCGCCAAAGATGGAAGACACTGACTGAAGATGGAAGATGTTTAGGCCGTCGGAGAGTATGTGCGGTGCAGGGGTCATATTGTGATGGGTGTGGCCCGAAATTGGGCTTCCAGAACATACCAGCCCAGTAGGTAGTTGACAACAGCCACCGTAGAGGATGTCGTCCAGACCCCCCACCTCACCGCCACAGCGACAACAACTTTGAGCAGCAGTGACAAGACAAGGGCCCTGACAATATAAACTAGAGGTTGTTTTCAGTAAAAACAGACGTCTCCCTCACTGGGGAAAGGGACATAAATCCGCCAAAAATCATTAACTAAGCTTGGCAATGATCATCTCTACCAAGTTTTGTTGAAATCCGTTCACAGGATCTGGAGAACTAGTCCAGGAAAAGTTTGTGTATGAAAACCTTTAAAGAGCCATAACTCTGCCAAATATTATTCAACCTGAACACGGCGATGACATGTGGAACAAGGCTTGGTACTTATCATCCTTGCCAATTTTTGTTGAAATCCGGCCAGTGGTTCAGGAGAACTGGTTCGGAAAAAGTTTGTGTATTAAAGTCTTTAAAGGGCCATAACTATGTCAAAAATCATTCAAACGGATCACAGCGACTACATACACAACTAGGCTTTGTCCTGGTCATCTTTGCCAAGTTGTGTTGAAATCCGGCCAGATGTTCAGGAAAACTAGTCTGGACAAAGTTTGTGTATGAAAACCTTTAAAGGGCCATAATTCTGCCAAACAAGAGGTCAATGACCTTAAAGCTCTACTGATAGGTTTTTGATAGCTGGTGGCCATGTTTAACGTCAAATCAAAATAATTTTTGACAAGGATCAACATCACGTCAAACTGATCATTTTAGAAAAAGTCCCATATCAATATCACTTATAGTTTTCAAGAAGTAGTCGCTACAAACTTGTATTTTGAAAATCTATTTTTAGCCATGACGGCCATCTTGGATTTCTGGCCGAATTTGCTAGGATCAATTAGACATCAAGAGCAACATTCCTGTTAAGTTTCATAAAAATCCGTCAAGTAGTTACAGAGGAGTAGTCGCTACAAGTTTTTACTAGATAACTCCATGTAAACAAGGATGGCCGCTGACAGCCATGCTTAACATCGAATCAAAACGATTTTCGACAAGGACCAACATCATGTCATGCTGATGATTGAAGAAAAAGTCTCATATCAATATCACTTATAGTTTTCAAGAAGTAGTCGCTACAAACTTGTTTTTTGAAATCTATTTTTAGCTGTGGTGGCCATCTTGAATTTCCGGCCGACCTGAAGTTTTGCTAGGATCAATTAGACATCAAGAGCAACATTCGTGTGAAGTTTCATGAAAATCCGTCAAGTAGTTTCAAAGGAGTAGTCGCTACAAGTTTTCATTATATAACTCTATGTAAACAAAGATGGCCGCTGGCAGCCATGTTTAACGTTGAATCAAAATAATTTTTGACTAGGATCAACATCATGTCATACTGATCATTTTAGGAAAAGACGCATATCAATATCACTTATAGTTTTCAAGAAGTAGTCTCTACAAACTTTTTTTTTGAAAAATTATTTTTAGCCGTGGCGGCCATCTTGAATTTTCGGCTGACCTGAAATTTTGCTGTGAATATTCCTGTGAAGTTTCATGAAAATCCGTCAAGTAGTTTCAGAGGAGTAGTCACTACAAGTTTTCATTATATAACTCTATGTAAAAAAAGATGGCCGCATCAAAATAATTTTCGACAAGGATCAACATCATTCTATACTGATCATTTTAGAAAAAGTTCCATATCAATATCACTTATAGTTTTCAAGAAGTACTCGCTACAAACTTGTTTTTTTGAAAATCTATTTTTAGCTGTGGCGGCCATCTTGAATTTCCGACCAACCTGAAATCTTGCTAGGA
Source organism: Cyrtodaria siliqua (assembly GCA_037043455.1). Classification (NCBI taxonomy): domain Eukaryota; kingdom Metazoa; phylum Mollusca; class Bivalvia; order Adapedonta; family Hiatellidae; genus Cyrtodaria; species Cyrtodaria siliqua. The sequence goes on from JAWPHD010016049.1 coordinate 18,019, forward strand.
TCATTTAGACATCAAGAGCAACATTCCTGTGAAGTTTCATGGAAATCTGTCTAGTAGTTTCAGAGGAGTAGTCGCTACAAGTTTTTACTAAATAACTCTATGTAAACAAAGATGGCCACTGGCAGCCATGTTTAACGTCGATTCAAAACGATTTTCGATAAGGACCAACGTCATGTCATGCTGATCATTTAAGAAAAAGTCCCATATCAATATCACTTATAGTTTTCAAGAAGTAGTCGCTACAAACTTGTATTTTAAAAATCTATTTTTAGCTTTGGTGGCCATCTTGGATTTCACATCAACATGATTTTTTGCTATGATCAATTAGACTTCATGGGCAACATTTCTGTGAAGTTTCATGAATATCCATCTAGTAGTTTCAGAGGAGTAGTCGCTACAAATAAAAGTTTACGGACAGACGGACAGACAGACAGACGGACCACGGCATAAGCTCTGCTGATCTCTGATCAGTCGAGCTAAAAACACGGCGAAATGCACAACTAGGCTTGGTACTGATCATCCCTGCAAAGTTTCATTAAAATACGGCCGTTTTTTTTAGGAAAACCAGTTTGGACAAGGTCTGTGACATACAGACGACATACAGATGACAGACAACAGACAAACAGCACAGAAACAATATGACACCCCTCCAAAAAGTGGGGGAGACATAACTACTAGACATCACACTGACACTCAAAAAAATCATTCAACTGGGATGCACTGGCAATATGCGTTATTCGACATCATAATGTTTGTTTTATGACAATTGGATGAAAAATGTAGGAGTTAAAATAGGAGAAAGGCATGTGTGACGAGGAGACTCACATGGACGCCTACCATTACCATATATCCTCGTCTTTGGCGGTAATATATCATATACAATATTTATTTAAACATTTATTTTACATCTATAGGTAATATACAATATCCTCACCTTCGGCAGGGGTAAATAACTCATAGGTTATGTGATCTGGTAGGTCACTTGATATCTATTCAAGGAATATATCTTATCTATTTATTTTATTTATTTATTTGGTAAAAATCCAAACTTCGGAAAGTTCGAGATCAATATAAATATAATCAATTTGAGGGTCAACCGTGGCCGAGTGGTTAGAGTCTCTGACTTGAAATCACTTGCCCCTTATCGCTGTGGGTTCGATCTCTCATGAGCCTGAGGCATCTTTTTGTGAGAAAGCTATCCAGCTGGCTTGCGGAACATTGGTGGCTCTACCCAGGTGCCCGCCTGTGCATGATTATGGCCCGCCATTCTTCATTTTCTAAGCCTCGCCTAATAAACTTGATAGTAAAAGGCACTGACATAATATTCTCTATTTATTTTTGTTTTATTTGAACTTATTTGGTTCCTTCTTTCCACCAAACCTGTCAGAATAGTATATTTGTACTTCAGACAGCTTCCATCGTGACATAGGTATTTTAAATACTTAACCTTCAGAAAAATGATATTTGTTTTGCTTTCATTGCAAAAAGGTACTAGACAAGTTTTGAATAATAGAAAAGCTGCATTTTAATCTGTTTCCGTACTATTACAATAGAATTGCAACAGCAGATCAGCAACAGCAATAGTATCACAATGGTAGTTCTACCAAAAGTAATAGTATCACAATGGTAGTTCTACCAAAAGTAATTGTATCACAATGGTAGTTCTACCAAAAGTAATAGTATCGCAATGGTAGTTCTACCAAAAGTAATAGTATCACAATGGTAGTTCTACCAGAAGTAATTGTATCGCAATGGTAGTTCTACCAAAAGTAATTGTATCACAATGGTAGTTCTACCAAAAGTAATTGTATCACAATGGTAGTTCTACCAAAAGTAATTGTATCACAATGGTAGTTCTACCAAAAGTAATTGTATCGCAATAGCCAAAGTCTCAAAACTAACACCAATAGTCAGCTGATGCAGTCTGGAGCTAATGCGTTCTATTTGCGGATGAGTGCTGCTGCAAGGTCCTGAACACTTTGCATAAGGACATCCTGACATACACGACGTCCCAAATATGCTCGATGCCTCGTCAGTCATTACGTCAGAAGCATGCGAAACATTTGTTAAATTTGTTAATTTTGTTTTCACACCTATGTTTTTAAACTGTGATTTATTTTTTTATTATTCAGTATATTTCAATGATGTATCGGTATGATGTTTAGTTGTGCATATCGGGCTTTCATTCCGGTTTGGTGATTTTTGATGAAGTTATGGCCCTTTGAATTTTTTACTTTAAATTTGTTGTCGTTGCGACTCAAATATTCTCCCATGGAATATTGTATCTTGTACCATAGCTCTAATGGTTTTCCTTTGTTCTTGCTTATGATGTATTTTTCATAAACCTGAAGGTCTCAGCCTAAACCATGCTATAAATGCCGGTATATTTCAGCCGTGCTATAAATGACAGATTCGGCAGCTATACCATGATCTATTCAATTTTACACGTGCGTAGTTACAATGTTTACACACAACCTGTCAATCAAATATGTAAAACACGACTACCAGTACCCATTATCAAAACAGCACTCCTTCACATTGGATTTTTCCAATAATATACACAGGCGATAGGCTGCAATAATCAAGACATGGGTCATGCTTATGCCGCGTGATAATGCTATTTCTTGATTGGATCGAGCTGTTATTTTTACTGAAAACTGCAACGCCCTAAAACTTCTTGTACATGCGTAGTTGGATAAATGGCTAAGGTACAAAACATTTATATCATGTTTTTCTCGTATGGGATTTATACTGCACTCTCGGGCCTGTGGCCCTTGAGAAGCAATATAAATCGCATATATTCGAAAAATTAAGCTATAAATATTACCTGTTAAATGATAATTTTGCAAAATGTAGTGTTACTGTAAAATTAGCACTTATATACAAAATGACGGAGTTGATAAAGTGTGTTTTTTCTTCACAAGCGGGAGTTTAACGTAGTGACGTAAATTATCTAATTAAACTTAATTTATACAGGTACCTACAATAGGTACATGACAGTACAGATAAAACTATCCGTGCAAAAGAAGCTGGCATCTCGATTTATTAATGCAGTATCATTTTGACTTTAAACCTGCTTGCATATAATTTTAGTTTGTTTTGCCTCTTATTTAACCATACGTTCATATATAATATATCATTGTTGCATAGTTCATATATAATATATCACTGTTGCATTATAATCACCATTAGTAACATGCTTTATACTATTCTTAAAATTAAATATTAATTATTTAACAAATGTAATTTACGTGAAAAACTTAAACGAAACCCTGCGAGTTTTAAAACAAGAGGCCCAAAGAGCCTGTGGACGCTCTACTGGCTAACATGGCTCTTATAACATCAATGAAGCGAGTGACTGCCATTTACGTTTTTTTAACGAGGCAAAATATAGCATTTTTAACTAAATCAACAGCCATAACTCCTCTGTTACTGGTCCGACTGGTCCAACATAGAGCTAAAAAATTCAACAAAAAAAAAAGAAAAGAAAAATTCAAACAAATTAATAATTTTAAGAAAAAAAAATTCAACAAAAAATTTCAAAAAAAAAAAATCAAAAAAAAAAATCAACAAAAAAAAATCAAAAAAAACATTCAACAAAATTTACTGGTCCGATCTGGCTGGTTTTCGAACTTGCCTGAGCTTTCATTGCCATTAACAATCTGATAAAGTTTGGTAAAGATCGGATGAAAAATGAAGGCCCTATCGTCTTAACGAGGCAAAATATAGCATTTTGAACTAAATCAAGGACATTAACTCCGCTGTTACTGGTCCGATTTGAACGGTTTTCGAACTTGTCCAAGCTTTCATTGATATTAACAATCTGATCAAGTTTGGTAAAGATCGGATGAACAATGAAGCCCCTATTGTCTTAACGAGGCAAAATATAGCATTTTGAACTAAATCAAGGGCCATAACTCCGCTGTTACTAGTCCGATATGAATGGTTTTCGAACTTGTCTGAGCTTTCATTGATATTAACAATCTGATAATGTTTGGTAATGATCGGATGAACAATGAAACCCCTATCGTCTTAACGAGGCAAAATATAGCATTTTTAACTAAATCAAGGGCCATAACTCCGCTGTTACTAGTCCGATAAGGCTGGTTTTCGAACTTGTTCGAGCGTTCATTGATATTAACAATGCGGTAAAGTTTGATAAAGATAGGATGAAAAATGAAGGCCCTATCGTCTTAACGAGGCAAAATATAGCATTTTGAACAAAATCAAGGGCCATAACTCCGCTGTTACGGGTCCGATATGAATGGTTTTCGAACTTGTCTGAGCTTTCATTGAAATTAACAATCTGATAAAGTTTGGTAAAGATCTGATGAACAATGAAGCCCCTATCGTCTTAACGAGGCAAAATATATCATTTTTAACTAAATCAAGGGCCATAACTCCGCTGTTACTAGTCCGATATGGCTGGTTTTCGAACTTGTCCGAGCTTTCATTGATATTAACAATGTGGTAAAGATAGGATGAAAAATGAAGGCCCTATCGTCTTAACGAGGAAAAACATAGCAATATAGCATTTTTAACTAAATCAGGGACGATAACTCCACTGTTACTGGTCCGATCTGACTGGTTTTCGAACATGTCCGAGCTTTCATTGATATTAACAATGTGATAAAGTTTGGTGAAGATAGGATGAAAAATGAAGGCCCTATCGTCTTAACGAGGCAAAATATAGCAATATAGCATTTTTAACTAAATCAAGGGCTATAACTCCGCTGGTACTGGTCCGATCTGGCTGGTTTTCAAACTTGTCTGAGCTTTTATTGATACTAACAACCTGTTAAAGTTTGATAAAAAACGGATGAAAAATGAAGGCCCTATCGTCTTAACGAGACAAAAGTTAACAACGGACGACAGACGGACGGACGGACAGACGGACGACGGACAACTCGCCATCCCATAATCAAGATTACAATGTGTCCCTTTAAAACTGAAGGTATTGATCTGGTAATTAAAAGCTTCTTACTTTTATAGAAAATTTGTTCTATTTTCAGAAAATACAGACATGAACACATCAGGCACATCTCTTAATATCTCGATGACCACATTAACAGACGACCTTGATATCTTCACAACCAATATCACTCAGGACCTCAATATCTCTATGGCCAATGTAACACGTGGCCTTGACCCCTATGAAGAATACCTTCAGAAGGTCATGTCATGGAACGAGATCATAAACTGCCTGTTCATTTCATGCTGTTTACCATTTATCCTGGGTGGAAACATTATGATTATCTTATCGGTAATAAAGTTCCACAGACTCCAAACAGTCATGAACTTGTTTATATTGAGTTTGGCCTTTTCCGATCTTTTAGTCGGATTTCCTACCATACCGTTTTACATTACATTTTTCGTGAACAAAGAGGTACATTGGATCAAATACCTCTGCCTGCTAAAGTATGTTTTCGTCTTGATAAGTCTACCAGCATCCATCCTAAATCTGTTAATAGTAACAGTGGACCGGTTCATCGCCGTTATCTACCCGCTACGCTACAAGATACTCATGACAAAAAAGCGAGCGCGAATATTAATTGTGATTGTGTGGATTTACAGCGTAGGCTCTGCCACGATGCCGCTGATGGGCCTGAATTCCTGGCTGCCTGGGTTACCCTGCGATTTCTGGCAAATTCTACCAAAATGGTTTACCATGATGGCTGTGCCAGGAATCATTGCACTATGCTTGCCTACCACTATACTGATGTATATCAAAATTTTCAGCGTAGCAAGAAAAAGTGAAAAGCGCATTAACAAATTTAAGACCAATATGCAATTGCAGAGCAGAAAGCTGAAACATGATGTGAGATCGGCCAAAATAATGGCATTTGTGTTTCTACTTTTCATCCTTTTCTGGTTGCCTTTCCTGATGGCAAGTTTGCTGAAATACTTAAATTTCCATTTCCTTGTAATTGAAATGGTCAAAATATGTACAGTGAGTCTCGCGATGGCAAATTCGTTAGTAAATCCCATAATCTACTGTTGGGTGCGTGTCGACTTCAGGAATGCCTTCAAAAAATTGCTCCGCATAAATGAAACTAATTTACCACAAGAGGAAGAATACAATCTTAACCAGAGCAGTAACAGCAACAGATCCAACAGTATCGAAGAGAAGATGGCACCAGTTCAAAGTGAGCAAATTAAAATTAATGGTAGAACACCAAAACTTGAAAGGAGAAAATCCGACGGTGACCTTTACATATCGAAGACTGTAAAACTAGCCATTACAGAAAACGAAAATTGGAAACAAAATTACAGCAGGTAACAAAACGGGACTGAGCACCGTGTCACAGGACTGAGCAACGTGTCACGGGACTGAGCACCATGTCATGAACGGTACCTGTACAAATGGTAAACCTAAAAAGACACATAAAATGAAGAGCGATGAAAAAAAAAAGAGCAAAAAATGTGGTTTAACAAGAAGAACGGCAATATAAAGTATTGAGCGCAGGTGAACTAAAAAGTGACATGATAGCTACAAAGTACATACATCTCAGATTGATTCATTTTATTAATTGAGATGACATTTTCTTCAGGAGCTTTGAGAGAAACATATCAGCTTGGTATGCATCAGATAACTAGAGCGGATACCTACATATATATACTGGACTGTTCTTTCTTTGAATTAAGGCCATTCCATTTATGTAACAAAGGGGTGTTTTGGGGAAAATGACAGATCAGCAGCAGGCTGATCTTGGTTACAATGGACGCAAAGGGTATTATAGTTGTGCTTAGCAGGTTAAGGTTAACTCTTTGTTACATTTCCCTCACAGTCAAATATGTCACTAAGTATCAGAGAGAAAATAAATTGTTAAACTGTGTGTTACACAAGACAGCACTGATGGGGAAATGCATGCAGCTAATGCTTTGAAGTTCTATAACGGTAAATGTTACAAGTGAACAAGTGTACTAAAAGATGAAATCTTGCAACAAGTACATGTGTACTTAAAAGTGAAACCTGGTAAAGACTCTATTCCAGTCAAAGTACCCAAACAAAACTTTAACAGAATGCAGACAGAATAGGAATGGAACACAAACAGAACTCGGAATTATTCTAAAAGGCATTAAGTTATTATAGAGTATGTTTATGTCAATGCGATGGAGTTGATACTTAAAATTCATATTTATTCATGTAGTTAAGGTTGGAATTAAAAACTATTAAAGAAAACTGGTAAACATGGTTAAACCATTACTGTATTTGCATGCTTATAACCGTATTTTGTTCAGTTTAGAATGCAATTCAGAACTGTTTATGAACGCACAGATATTCGTTATAACCATAAAATGCATTCATACAAAATTGATTTGAAGCAAAAAGCAAAAGAGGTGCTAATGTATTTAAAATGCAAATTAAACGCAAATGGAATAAATTGTTGGCGTATCAACATTAACTGTCAGGGAGACAACATTATCTATGCAAGTTAAAGACTGGTCCTTGTTATTTACTCCTGAATCAAACCTCAACTGTCAGGGAGACAACATAATCTAAGTAAGTTAAGGACTGGTCCTTGTTTATTTCTCCGGAATCAAACCTCAACAGTAACTTTCAGCAGAGATCTAAGAAGATTAATAAATCTCTGATGTCAGGGAGACAACACCATCAGAGTAAATTAAGGATTACAGGGTTCTCCCCAGGCATGTTACGCATGCTGCACCCGACATGCCTTTAAAGGCGACGCTACTGTCTGACTTAATCGGTGACATCCCTTATTGTTTTTATTTAAAACTTATAGTCTAATAAAAGATACATATCAAAAAAAGAGCAAAATTTACAACTGTATTTATACAGGAAACTAAGGTTTCCCAAAATTGAACTTGCATGTCAACAACAAAATACCTATATTATTTCAACTCTACAAGTCAACTTTGTGCTTCAATTAATTGTGCTTACTCTTAAAGCATTAACTCTCTGTTCAGTCCAGTTAATACATTGAAGGTCCTATCGTCTTAACAAGGCAAAATATAGCAGTTTTAACAAAATCAAGGGCAGTTACTCCACTGTTACTGGTCCAATATGGCTGTTTTTTAAACTTGTCCAGGCTTTCATTGATATTAACAATCTGTTAAAGTTTGGTAAAGATCGGATGAAAAATGAAGTAAATCAAGGGCCATAACTCTGCTGTTACTAATCCGATCTGGCTGGTTTTCGAACTTGTCCAAGCTGTCATTGATATTAACCATCTGTTAAAGTTTGGTAAAGATCGAACGAAAAATGAAAGCCCTATTGTCTTAACGAGACAAAAGTTAACGTCGGACGGACAACTCGGCATGGCAAAGGCCAGCATAGCTGAAAGTGTTAAACGATGGAATAAAACTGTGTCAAGCGACGCGACGATATGGACGACGTGATTTCTATACAGACCCCACTTCACTTTGTGAAAGAGGGGTTATAATAAAATGGCAGTCATTTTGTTATATATTTAATACCGATATGATAATGATAATTAAACTAAAAGTCATAAAACACTTTTTTAAACAGAACATCAATACCGGCATTACAGTCATAGCCAATGTTTGGACATAACTCATTCTGGATACAATTAGCATTGACAAATACTTCCAGACTGCTTATTGTGGTTTTTAATGAACATCAGGAAACAGGTAAACACCAGCTGAAAACTGCCTGGATCTGATAATGATACATATTAAATTCAGGAATACCATTAAACAAGTGACAACAGAGTTTCATAACAGCCAGCTAATTGTAATATATATCCTACTAGACATTGGAATTATGATGCAAATCATGAAATTATGGAATATCTGACAGGTATAGGGGGATTATCCCAGAAGTTAGGCATCTAGTGCAATAACTCAAACTACTTAATTGGTCTCGAAAGTGCTCGAGCTATACAGCTTCTCTCTATCTTAGACATATATATCAATAAAAAATAACACAAATCGCATCATTCATAATTACCTGTGACAAAACATCAATAAGTTTGCACTTTAACATGCACGATTATTTAGAAAATGCCCTTATTTTGCCTGAAAATGTATGTTACCTTTTATTACGTTTAGCAACTGATTATGATTCAACCATTCTGGTTCCCAATTACATTCCTAACATGATATCCCTCCACATGCTGGTTCCCAATTACATTCCTAACATGATATCCCTCCAGTAAGTTTCCATGCCATACTTCTTGGGATAACTTGGGATTTAGAAGGAGTACATCAGAACTGGTATTTGTTTTAGAATGGTTTAAATACATTTAATTGATAAAAATAATCTAAATGAGCCATAAACCACCAAATGTTTGTTTGTTTGGATGCTGTTTTACGTCATTTTCAGCACAAACCACCAAAGGAATTACACTGAACATATAAAATAAAAGACAAGAAGAAGGAATTTCCTAGCTGTTGACAGATAAACTTCAGGGTTACCTATTCTAAACTTGGTCAAAAGAATCGCAACGTGGGTCATGTATATATATCGTCAAGGTGCAGCTTTGTGTGACAGCTACATTTATTTATAAATGTTGGATTCCGTAATGGCCTCATAGACTTAAGTTATAATTATTAATTATTGAGCTTTATTATAGGAAACTGTTAATGTTCCATCTATATCTTTGAACAAGTTAAAATAGTAGTTTATTTTCAATCAAATTTGGGGGCGTCCGTGGCCGAGTGGTTAGAGTCTCTGACTTGCAATCACTTGCCCCTCACCGCTGTTGGTTCGATCCCTCAGGGGCCTAGGAATCTTTATGTGAGGAAGCTATCCAGCTGGCTTGCGGAACGTCGGTGGTTCTACCCAGGTGCCCGCCCGTGCACAAAAATTGTCCGGAGGGGCACCTGGGGTCTTCCTCCACCAGTGGAAGCTGGAAAGTCGCCATATGACCTTAGCTGTTGGTGCGACTATAAAATCCAATTCAATTCAATTCAATTCAATCAAATTTGTCATAGTGAATACAAATGCAAAATGAAATTACAATAAAATAATTAAGGTTGCAAATTTGTCTACTCAAACAACTGGATTCTAGTGTTATCAAAATTCTATGATACTTTAGTAAAAAGAAAAACATTCTGTTCAGTTGAATATTGTTTTGAGATTTTTAACTTTGTCATGTTAATTTTAATATTGTATACTGACTGTTATATGCATTTGTTGAAATATTGTTTACCGACTGTCATATTAATTTGTAAATATTGTATACTGACTGTCATATTATTTTGTTGAATATTGTTTACCGACTGTCATATTAATTTGTTGAATATTGTATACCGACTGTCATAATTAATTTGTTGAATATTGTAAACCGACTGTCATATTAATTTGTTGAATATTGTATACCGCCTGTCATATTAATTTGTTAAATATCGTATACCGACAGTCATATTAATTTCGAATATCATTTATTGACTTTAAAATTAATTGAATATCGTATATTGACTGTCATATTAATTGAATATCGTATATTGACTGTCATATTAATTGAATATCGTATACATATTGACTGTTATATTAATTGAATATCATATACTGACAGTCATATTAATTGAATATCATATATTGACTGTCATATTAATTGAATATCGTATATTGACAGTCATATTAATTGAATATCATATATTGACTGTCATATTAACTGAATATCATATATTGACTGTCATATTAATTGAATATCATATATTGACTGTCATATTAACTGAATATCATATATTGACAGTTATATTAATTGAATATCATATATTGACTGTCATATTAACTGAATATCATATATTGACAGTCATATTAATTGAATATCATATATTGACTGTTATATTAACTGAATATTATATATTGACAGTTATATTAATTGAATATCATATATTGACTGTCATATTAACTGAATATCCTATATTGACAGTTATATTAATTGAATATCATCTATTGACTGTCATATTAACTGAATATCATATATTGACAGTTATATTAATTGAATATCATATATTGACTGTCATATTAACTGAATATCCTATATTGACAGAAATATTAATTGAATATCGAATACTGACTGTCATATTAATTGAATATCACATATGGACTGTCATATTAATTGAATATCATTGACTGTCATATTAATTGAATATCGTATATTGACTGTCATATTAATTGAATATTGTATATTGACTGTCATTTTAAAGGTGTTGATGTACTATTTTCAAACAACATTTATTTAAAATGGCTCTGAAAAACTTGATAAAAGCTGAACGAATTATCAAACTACCGTGAAAAATAAAGGAGATACACCCTACTGAAAATATGCACAGCGACATAAATGGAGGTGGCCATCTTGAAACGCCTTTTTACCATATATGGCATATTGACAAAATATCTTTAGGGCAAAGAAAATCACTGCAAATGAAAAACAAGAGGTCAATGACCTTGAAGCTCTACTGATTGATTTTGATTTCAGGAAGTAGTCGCTACACTTGTTTTTCGAAAAATTATTTTTAGCCGTGGCGGCCATCTTGAATTTTCGGCCGACCTGAAATTTTGGTAGGATCAATTAGACACCAAGAGCAACATTCCTGTAAAGTTTCATGAAAATCCGTAAAGTAGTTTCAGAGGAGTAGTCGCTACAAGTTTTCATTATATAACTCTATGTAAACAAAGATGGCCGCTGACAGCCATGTTTAACATCGAATCAAAATGATTTTTGACAAGGACCAACATCATGTCATGCTGATAATTTTAGAAAAAGTGCCATATCAATATCACTTATAGTTTTCAAGAAGTAGTCGCTACAAACTTGTATTTTGAAAATCTATTTTTAGCCATGGCGACCATCTTGAATTTCCGGCCGACCTGAAATTTTGCTAGGATCAATAAGACATCAAGAGCAACATTCGTGTGAAATTTCATGAAAATCCGTCAAGTAGTTTCAGAGAGAGCAACATTCGTGTGAAATTTCATGAAAATCCGTCAAGTAGTTTCAGAGGAATCGCTACAAGTTTTCATTATATAACTCTATGTAAACAAAGAGGGCCACTGGCAGCCATGTTTACCGTCGAATCAAAATAATGTTTGACTCGGATAACCATCATGTCATGTTGATCATTTTAGAAAAAGTCCTTTATCAATATCACTTATAGTTTTCAAGAAGTAGTCGCTACAAACTTGTATTTTGAAAATTTATTTTTAGCCAGGGCGGCCATCTTGAATTTCCAGCCGAACTGAAATTTTGCTAGGATCAATAAGACATCAAGAGCAACATTCCTGTGAAGTTTCATGAAAATCTGCAAAGTAGTTTCAGAGCAGTAGTCGCTACAAGTTTTCATTATATAACTCTATGTAAACAAAGATGGCCGCTGGCAGCCATGTTTAATGTCGAATCAAAACGATTTTCGACAAGGACCAACATCATGTCATGCTGATCATTTTAGAAAAAGTCCCATATCAATATCACTTAGAGTTTTCAAGAAGTAGTCGCTACAAACTAGTTTTTTAAAAACCTATTTTTAGATTTGGCAGCCATCTTGGATTTCACATCAACATGAATTTTTGCTAGGATCAACTAGACTTCATGGGCAACATTTCTGTAAAGTTTCCTGAAAATCCATTCAGTAGTTTCAGAGGAGTAGTCGCTACAAAAAAAAATTACGGACAGACAGACGGACGGACGGACGGACAGACGGACGACGGATGCCGCACCACGGCATAAGCTCTGCTGATCTCTGATCAGTCGAGCTAATAAGCATACAATGTATACATTTGCATATTTATTTTTAATCAATAGCAGTGATTTTCTTCGCCTTCAAGACTATTTTGTCCATTTATGTCGCTACGCACATTTTCAGTAGAACATATTGAGGGGGTGAGTGGAAAACTGTTGTAACTATATATAAATAAAGAACAAGATACAACAGTTTTACACTATGCCCTCCATATCTCCTTTATTTCTTCATGGTATTTTGATAATTCTTTCAGATTTTTTCAAGTTTATTAGAGCAGAGCCCTATTAAATAAAGGTTGTTTGAAAATACTGCATTAACCCCTTAAATGAATATTGTATACTGACCGTCATATTAATTGAATATCATTGACTGTCTTATTAATTGAATATCATATATTGTCATTTTAACTGAATATCATATATATTGACTGTCATATTAATGTGAATATCTTTTCTTGACTCATGCATATTGTTAAAGTTATAAATATTTTATGTTGTTGTTTTTTCATAAAAGTATAACCTTATGTTAGACTAACTAATTACATTAAGTAATAAATGCTCTAAACACGTTTAAACATATGAGCCGAAACACACGAAAACAACCCTTCAGACAAAATTTTCACATTTTATGTTTTTTGATGTTTATGAAACTCGGTGATTTTTTCTTTAAAAATCTCTTTATTTTATGTTGATATCTTAATTAAAAATGATTTTATCTCAGTTTGAAAATTAAAGATCGTACTCACCATTAATTTTAACGTGGACGTCGGCGTCTCGGATGACGTCGTTGATTAAATAATAACAATAACATAAACAATTATCATTTTCTATAGCATAAACTATTTATATTAAGAAACATTCCCTATGATATAATAATTAGGTAAAACACAGAAATGACAAGAAATTTGATTAGCAATTAATTGATTACCGGCCGTCGTCATAAATTGTTACGTTATGACGTTGTCATCTAAACGTCCGAAGGGACTTTTTTGTGTGTTGTGGCTCATATTTCTTTTATATCGATTGCAAAACAAGTTCTTGCAACTGATATTAATCACTCTCGATGGCTTCCTTGGTAAAATGAGTACAAAGCTATGTGGATTAGTTATCTTGCTCATGGATAAATAACACGGCCACTGTGAGCGAGGATCGAACCCACGACCACTCGATCTAGAGTCCGACACTAGAATAAAGTGTTGAAGACTTCAAACTGATGATTGTTTCTCCATTTCTTAAGGGATACCTAGTTATTTCACATAAAAAGAAACCAAACAATATTTTTTTTACATTTTTGGCTTAATTATGCATTCATTCAATTTTGGAACATGTTCCATTTTTTTTTTTAAAAATTATGAAAATCACAGTAGATTTGAGAAAACATAATAAATTGTTTTTACTGTATACTCCCCGTATAAACTCTCCCCTCTAATCAACGGGGGTATACAGTATATTGATTATACCTGTTTTCTTTTAAATAAAAGATTACCTATCATTACTACTAACTAATAAATGGCATGTTTGTGTTAATAAAGATAACTCAAGATAATTAAAAAGTTATTGACAAGAGTTATTTCCCTTTAAAACAATCTGTTATTTTGAAAATAAATCCGCTTATTGCTATGAATGACCTCAGCATCATAATTTGGGTGAAAGCAGACGAAGATTTTTTAGTGCCCCCATAAAAAAGCCCTAAGAATTTCTAATAAACTCATACATATCCCAAATTGAATAACTAAATGTAACACGGTCCACAGAGAAATATATAACTTTCATAGGTAGTTATTTAGGTCAAGGTGACCTGACATTTTCAAAAGATAGCCCTAAAAAACTAATAAAAAGCAAAAAAAATGTGTCTTGTTGCTATCATTTTGCCATTTGGAAGGCATTTCTAGTGAAATCCCACTGAAATATTTCTCAAATTTTATTCCCACATATAAGCTGATATAAAATGCAAAACAGGCATGCACAGGTGTAACCGTGTAATCATATTGATTATGGATATTCAGCTTATCTATGGCTACCAGAGTAAAACAAACATCAAATCATGTCAACGCCACTGACTAATTAATCAAATACTCAGTTAGCTGCAGCAGTTATATCAAACATAAACTTAATGTCAGAAAACAGCTGTTACAGTTTCTAATGCTGCACACCCAGCAGCATATCTGACAGTGTGGTAGCTAAATAATACAGATTAAAGATGTGAGTAGCTAAATAATACAGATTAAGGCTACTGACCTGTCTGAAGCTAAATAATACAGATAAAGACTATTGACCTGTCTGTAGCTAAATAATACAGATTAAAGATGTGAATAGCTAAATAATACAGATAAAGGGCTATTGACCTGTCTGTAGCTAAATAATACAGATAAAGGCTATTGACCTGTCTGTAGCTAAATAATCTGTAGCTAAATAATACAGATAAAGGCTATTGACCTGTCTGTAGCTAAATAATACAGATTAAAGATGTGAGTAGCTAAATAATACAGATAAAGGCTATTGACCTGTCTGTAGCTAAATAATACAGATAAAGGCTATTGACCTGTCTGTAGCTAAATAATACAGATAAAGGCTATTGACCTGTCTGTAGCTAAATAATACAGATAAATGCTATTGACCTGTCTGTAGCTAAATAATACAGATTAAGGCTATTGACCTGTCAGTACCCAAATAATACAGATTAAGGCTATTGACCTGTCTGTAGCTAAATTATACAGATTAAAGATGTGAGTAGCTCAATAATACAGATAAAGGCTATTGACCTGTCTGTAGCTAAATAATACAGATTAAGGCTATTGACCTGTCAGTACCCAAATAATACAGATTAAGGCTATTGACCTGTCTGTAGCTAAATTATACAGATTAAATATGTGAGTAGCTCAATAATACAGATAAAGGCTATTGACCTGTCTGTAGCTAAATAATACAGATAAAGGCTATTGACCTGTCTGTAGCTAAATAATACAGATTAAGGCTATTGACCTGTCAGTACCCAAATAATACAGATTAAGGCTATTGACCTGTCTGTAGCTAAATTATACAGATTAAAGATGTGAGTAGCTCAATAATACAGATAAAGGCTATTGACCTGTCTGTAGCTAAATAATACAGATAAAGGCTATTGACCTGTCTGTAGCTAAATAATACAGATAAAGGCTATTGACATGTCTGTAGCTAAATAATACAGATTAAAGATGTGAGTAGCTCAATAATACAGATAAAGGCTATTGACCTGTCTGTAGCTAAATAATACAGATTAAGGCTATTGACCTGTCTGTAGCTACATAATACAGATAAATGCTATTGACCTGTCAGTAGCTACATAATACAGATAAATGCTATTGACCTGTCACTAGCTAAATAATACAGATTAAGGCTATTGACCTGTCAGTAGCTAAATAATACAGATTAAGGCTATTGACCTGTCGGTAGCTAAAAAATACAGAGTAAGGCTATTGACCTGTCTGTAGCTACATAATACAGATAAATGCTATTGACCTGTCAGTAGCTAAATAATACAGATTAAGGCTATTGACATGTCTGTAGCTAAATAATACAGATTAAGGCTATTGACCTGTCAGTACCCAAATAATACAGATTAAGGCTATTGACCTGTCAGTAGCTAAATAATACAGATTAAGGCTATTGACCTGTCAGTAGCTAAATAATACAGATAAAGGCTATTGACCTGTCAGTAGCTAAATGATTAAGGCTATTGACCTGTCAGTAGCTAAATAATACAGATAAAGGCTATTGACCTGTCAGTAGCTAAATAATACAGATAAAGGCTATTGACCTGTCAGTAGCTAAATAATACAGATAAAGGCTATTGACCTGTCAGTAGCTAAATAATACAGATTAAGGCTATTGACCTGTCAGTAGCTAAATAACACAAAGACTATTGACCTGTCAATACCCAAATAATACAGATTAAGGCTATTGACCTGCCTGTAGCTAAATAATACAGATAAATGCTATTGACCTGTCAGTAGCTGAATAATACAGATAAAGGCTATTGACCTGTCAGTAGCTAAATAATACAGATAAAGGCTATTGACCTGTCAGTAGCTAAATAATACAGATAAAGGCTATTGACCTGTCAGTAGCTAAGTAATACAGATTAAGGCTATTGACCTGTCAGTAGCTAAATAACACAAAGGCTATTGACCTGTCAATACCCAAATAATACAGATTAAGGCTATTGATCTGTTTGTAGCTAAATAATACAGATAAATGCTATTGACCTATCAGTAGCTAAATAATACAGATTAAGGCTATTGACCTGTCGGTAGCTAAATAATACAGATTAAGGCTATTGACCTGTCTGTAGTTAAATAATACAGATAAAGGCTATTGACCTGTCGGAAGCTAAATAATACAGATTAAGGATATTGACCTGTATGTAGCTAAATAATACAGATTAAGGCTATTGATCTGTTTGTAGCTAATTAATACAGATTAAGGCTACTGACCTGTCTGTAGCTAAATAATACAGATTAAGGCTATTGCTCTGTCAGTAGCTAAATAATAAGGATTAAGGCTACTGACCTGTCTGTAGCTAAATAATACAGATTAAGGCTATTGCTCTGTCAGTAGCTAAATAATACAGATAAAGGCTACTGACCTGTCTGTAGCTAAATAATACAGATTAAGGCTATTGCTCTGTCAATAGCTAAATAATACAGATTAAGGCTATTGCCCTGTCAGTAGCTAAATAATACAGATAAAGGCTACTGCCCTGTCTGTAGCTAAATAATTCATATTAAGGCTATTGCCCTGTCAGTAGCTAAATAATACAGATAAATGCTATTGACCTGTCAGTACAGTGCTCAAAGAAAATTATTTTAAGAGACAGGCCCAGGGCTTGTTGCTTCTGAAAATGGACAGGCCCCGATTTGAAATGGACAGGCCCTGATTTGAAATGGACAGGCCCTGATTTAAAATGGAAAGGTCCAATATTTTTTTCTTATTGGAAATGTATCTTTTTTCACTTTTATAGCACACATTAATTTGGTTACATATGTATTAATCAAGCTCAGAACCTCCTCTGACTATATTTTTCTTTTTCCTACCACTTTATGCTCCCTGGTCAGTTGACTTATTTACCATTTCGTTTAAAATATGTTAGAATAGAATATTACATAGTAATTTTTAACCAATGCAAAGGAGAGTACTCTAAGCCCTTTTGCCAAACGATAATAATCAGTGCCGACTTGGTGAAACTGGAGCTAAACTTGGAGCCAAATTTTTAATCCGGTTTTATGAGACTATCAGAGCCTCCTCTGGCTATATTTTTTCTTTTTGTCACCACTTTCTCCAAGTAAAGAATTAGGAGCCTAGACTAGAATTCATTTAAAAGTAGGATTCCAGGAACTCCTTACACCTTAAATAATGAATAGAAATATACTTTATATATCTGTATTTATACTTATACAGTAATATATTTTTCTTTCCACCAACATGTATTTGTAAAGGACAGTTTTTCTTATTTGATTATGTAAAAAAAAAAAAAAAAAAAAATTAATAATATATCCGAAATTATGTACCATCCGAACTACTATGACACCGCACTTTTACGGCCCGACCATTTCACAAACATTCAATCGAAATACCATCAATAATGATTTATTTTCATGCATTAGTGTGTTTTTAATGACAAAAACGATATTTCTTATCACAAAGGAAAGAAAACACAACCCTAATAGCAGAATAATGAGTTTTATGACAACAATTGTCGACCTCAAAGTTGTGACAAACTGCCGTCACGAAGCCAGGCAAAATATTTAAACTTCTTATTGTTTCAATGTGTGTATAACACATTTTAATTAATTTATTGCAAGTGTTTTTACAGTTCACAATACACATGGGAGTATTTTGTCTTGAGGAACTTGAGCTTGAGAACCAGTAAAACTGATTTTGGGTTTTTTTTGTTGTTGTTTTTCCGACAGGCCCGACGGGCTCCTCGTCTGCAAAATGAGACAGGCCCGGAATGGATTTCGAGGAGACCCGGGCGTCGGGCTATCCTATTTCTTGAGCACTGCAGTAGCTAAATAATACAAATTAAGGCTATTGACCTGTCGGTAGCTAAATAATACAGATTAAGGCTATTGACCTGTCAGTAGCTAAATAATACAGATAAATGCTATTGACCTGTCAGTAGCTAAATAATACAAATTAAGGCTATTGACCTGTTGTTGGCTAAATAATACAGATTAAGGCTATTGACCTGTATGTAGCTAAATAATACAGATAAAGGCTATTTACCTGTCGGTAGCTAAATAATACAGATTAAAGCTATTGACCTGTCTGTAGTTACATAATACAGATAAATGCTATTGACCAGTCAGTAGCTAAATAATACAGATTAGGCTATTGACCTGTCTGTAGCTAAGTAATACGGATTAAGGCTATTGACCTGTCTGTAGCTAAATAATACAGATTAAGGCTATTGACCTGTCTATAGCTAAATAATACGGATTAAGGCTATTGACCTGTCGGTAGCTAAATAATACCGATAAAGGCTACTGAACTGTCTGTAGCTAAATAATACAGATAATGCTATAGACCTGTCTGTCACTAAATAATACAGATAAATGCTATTGACCTGTCTGTAGATATATAATACAGATAATGGCTACTGACCTGTCTGTAGCTAAGTAATACAGATAATGCTATAGACCTGTCTGTAACTAAATAATACAGATAAAGGATGTCGATCTGTCTGTAGCTAAATAATACAGATAATGCTATAGACCTGTCTGTAACTAAATAATACAGATCAGTGCTCAAAGAAAATTATTTTAAGAGACAGGCCCAGGGCTTGTTGCTTCTGAAAATGGACAGGCCCTGATTTAAAATGGACAGGCCCTGATTTAAAAAGGAAAGGTCCCATATTTTTTTCTTAGTGGAAATGTGTCTTTATTCGCTTTTATAGCACACATTTGTATGTTTTATTCAAACTCAGAACCTTCCCTGACTATATTTTTCTTTTTGTTACCACTTTATGCTCTCTAGTCAGCAGACTTATTTATCTCTTCGTTAGAATAGAATATTACATTGAAATTTACAACCGATGCAAAGGAGAGTGCCAAACGATAATAATCAGAGCCGACTTGGTGAAACTGGAGCCGAACTTGGAGCCAAATTTTTAATCAGGTTTTATTATGTATCGATCAGAGCCTTCTCTGGCTATATTTTTCATTTTGTCACCACTTTCTCCAAGTTAAAGAATTAGGAGCTTAGAGTAAAATTCATTTAAAAGTAGGATAAAATTCACTTAAAAGTAGGATTTCAGGAACTCCTTACACATGATAAAAGGAAGAATGATGGATTAAATAATGAATAGAAATGTTTTTCTTATTCGATTATGTACAAAAAAAAAAAAAAAAAAAAAAAAAAAAATCTGAATTATGTACCATTCAAACTACTATGACACCGCACTTTTACGGCCCGAAAATTTCACAAACATTCAATCGAAATACCTTTTTTTTTTTAAAGACAGGCCCGACGGGCTCATTGTATGCAAAATGAGACAGGCCCGGAATGGATTTCGAGGAGCCCCGGGCGTCGGGCTATCCTATTCTTGGAGCACTGCAGATAAAGGATGTCGACCTGTCTGTAGTTAAATAATACAGATAAAGGCTATTGACCTGTCAGTTGCTAAATAATACTGATTAAGGCTATTGGCCAATCTGTAGCTAAATTATACAGATTAAGGCTATTGGCCTGTTAGTAGCTAAATAATACAGATAAAGGCTATTTCCCTCTCAGTAGCTAAATGTTTCTCATTAATAATGTCAGGAAGTAAGTAATCAAAGAACTCAAGGTGTTTAAAGGGACACTGTTCGTAACTAAGCAGATATTGAGCATAATCAAATAACTGTCTTGACTTTTATTCAGTGAAATGTACAGATGAAAACTTGAGCATAGACCCTAACAAGTCTGTAGTAATACATTGAAAGAAAAAAAGTTTTAATTATTATTTGTAAATAATGTGGGACCCACACTATTTACCTTTTGCAGCTGATTTTCTACATAGTATGTATTTCGTAATATGTATAGCCCCCTTAGCTCAGTCAGGAGTGACGTCGACTATCCCGCACTCACTATTATTACCCGAAAGTGTAATTTTAGTTTGGGCTGCGAGTACAAACGCAAAAAGCCACACTTCTTTTTTTGTACCGCGATTGAATTCCGTTAAACTAACTTGTATTTAATTAGTAAATATTCAATGTTTAGTGTGTAATGTTTGTGAACGTAATTAGTGTGTGTTTTATAAGCTAAAAGTTAAGGACATTGTCCCTTTAAGTAGACAGCAGACATACTCCTTCAAACTTAATGACATATCCACTATTCCCATAGGCATAGGTAAAGTAACAAGGGACCAGCCCCTTTTTTGACTATACTTTAACAAGGAGAGTAATTGTATTTCCAGTTCCATGATGTTTTCTTATAGCTTACATTTGATTCAACCTTCTTTTCCCACAGTAGTACGCACTGTGTGACATTCTTAAAGCAGCTATGCCGCCAACAACAGCCAAATTTTACAACATATGTGCACCCTTTCTAAACCTACTGACAATGAGGTATATACATAACTGACATATTTTGAGAATACCAACTCTATAGACACAATATAAACGGCTTTAACCACCAAGGCCAAACGGCAAAACTGGAACGTCAAATTAAGAGTTACCAACTCATTATTCATTTTACGCATATTCAATTACGGATATTTTGAGAACCCGCGAATAATAATTGTGCTTTTAATCGGCACATATACATTATTATATGACCTGAACACCTGGATAGAGTTGTCATAAACGGTTTTGTAGTGTAACTTTGGCGTTATTTGACGGATTAGTTCCTTTAATGTTTTCACAGTAGTATGTATTGCGTGACATGCTTTCTACAGTGTAAACTTTCCATTTATAATTATATACCATTTATCAAAATATTGTAATCATAAATGACAAAAGCAACTAAATCACAATACACACACTAGTTACCCTCTATCTTGGCAAGATGATGTTAGCTTTGCTCAAGGCATACTGTTTTGTTTTTTGCTGCGATGGTGCATTAAGTTCATGGGTTTCAGATGAATGATCTGTGAGAAATCCCAATACACCAAAAACTAAGAAAAAGGAGAGTCTGTTGTCACAATTTAACAACTACCTCTAATAGCCAGAATAACAAATACCTCTAATAGCCAGAATAACAAATACCTCTAATAGCCAGAATAACAAATACCTCTAATAGCCAGAATACCTCTAATAGCCAGAATAACAAATACCTCTAATAGCCAGAATACCTCTAATAGCCAGAATATCAAATACCTCTAAAAGCCAGAATAACAAATACCTCTAATAGCCAGAATACCTCTAATAGCCAGAATAACAAATACCTCTAATAGCCAGAATACCTCTAATAGCCAGAATAACAAATACCTCTAATAGCCAGAATAACAAATACCTCTAATAGCCATAATAACAAATACCTCTAATAGCCAGAATAACAAATACCTCTAATAGCCAGAATAACAAATACCTCTAATAGCCAGAATAACAAATACCTCTAATAGCCAGAATACCTCTAATAGCCAGAATACCTGTAATGGACAGAATACCTCAAATAGCCAGAATACCTCTAATAGCCAGAATAACTCTAATAGCCAGAATACCTCTAATAGCCAGAATACCTCTAATAGCCAGAATACCTCTAATAGCCAGAATAACATATACCTCTAATAGCCAGAATAACAAATACCTGTAATAACCAGATTAACAAATACCTCTAATAGCCAGAATAACAAATACCTCTAATAGCCAGAATACCTCTAATAGTCAGAATAACAAATACCTCTAATAGCCAGAATAACAAATACCTCTAATAGCCAGAATAACAAATACCAGTTATAACCAGAATAACAAATACCTCTAATAGCCAGAATACCTCTAATAGCCAGAATACCTCTAATAACCAGAATATTTGTTAAATATCAGTCAAATCTTATTAAGAGACTGTAAAAGGGCAAAGCAAAATTGATCTTAATAAAGGTGCATATTAATTTAACAGTAGTCTCTTAAAGTAGGTGGTCTTTTAATTTAAGTGATCGACTGAATGGTTTTTTATTATCAAATCATATGAAATACTTAAGACTGACCATATATCAAAATTTCATAGGTATATTTGTTTATGTTTTTTTTGTCACAAGTATTGAGACCACAAAACTGCATTGAAAAAATTAAACGAGAGGTCAATGACCTTAAAGCTCTACTGATAGATTTTTATAGCTAGATCAGCCATGGGAACCTGTGAAGTTTTATGAAAATAGGACCAGCACTTTCAGAGAAGTTGTCATAACACGTTTTTCTATATAACTCTATGTAAACAAAGATGGCCACTGGCGGCCATGTTTGGCATGAAATCAAAAGAAATTTCTTTGGGACCAGCTACATGTCATGCCAGTCATTTTAGTAAAGGCTCCACATCAATACCACTTATGGTTTTTGAGAAGTAGTTGCTGCAAAGTTGTAGTTTTAAAATCTATTTATAGCTATGGTGGCCATCTTGAATTACCAGCAGACTTGATCAACTAGTCATCAAGAGCAACATTTCTGAGAAGTTTCATGAAAATCCGTCAAGTAGTTTCAGAGGAGTAGTCGCCACAAAAAAGTTTACGACCGTATGCCACACCATGCAATAAGCTCTGTTGATTTTGATCAGATGAGCTAATAACACTGAATATTTGTTCAATGTATAACAAACCTTTGGTCCATGCAGGGTTTCATTCTGTTTGGTTTTAAGTTTAATCTCCTGCCGCCCGGTGAGCACCGCCACTTGTATCGGCTGAGACTCCATAGTCGATGAACGGTTGGGGGAAGGGGGACTATTTCTCGACGACTTCTGCATTGGAGAACTGTCTGATGAATCATACATGCTATTTGCCGAAACAAACATCTGAAGAAAAAAAATAGGTAAAAGAGCCTGAAATTAGAATGTAGAAGAACATGAAATAAATCAAAATTCCGCAACATTTTTTATGAAATCAGGCAAATCTTATTAAAAAAATACAACTTTACCAGTTTTAAAGTAAGTTTATAAATTGACTTCTATCTTGAAAACCACAGAAAATGTAGAATAAGAGTTAATGATAAGCACCGTTCAATCTAAACATACGCAGAAATTGCCATATTTCAGTCAGCGATAATTTTTATTTATTCACATGATCAAAATGTGATAATCGTGTAGATTTTAAATCTTTTAATAATATATCAGTTCCTATAATTATGCTAGTGAATTATATAATTTGAATTTATAATATTTCAGGACATGCGCTTTGAATGAGTAACCGTTATTGTTGCTAACATTCCTATCAAGAAGAGTGGAGAACAGCCAGAAGTGGAAACCATTAATAATACTGGGCAGATCTTATCACGCATTTTGTTTTCGATATTTTAAATGTATAACACCAAATTAAAGTTAAGTATTCACTAAAGTTTTGATGATTTTGTGTATAAGCCACAAACGGTAATCGAAAATTTCCAATTATGATCTGGAAATATCATATGATGCAAAATATTTTATTCAGCCAATAGTATTGAATCTACATAAATCCACAATCAAAACATATTGATGAAACATCAATTGAAAAGTGGTGTGTCTGATCCCCACCATGACCATGTGTGTTGTGTCCCCGAGCAAGGCACTTTATCTGCATTTGCTTAGTACTGGTTCTACCCAGGAAGACATCAAGATGGATTAAAAGAAGTTTGAACAGATTTTGTTACAATCGATGAAAAACAAGTAAGTTTAAATACATAATACAGAGCCTATTCAAACAGAAAATATAGACAAAACTAGATCTGAAAATAATGTCGTCATTTTAAATGTGGTATAACAATATACACGACTGATAAGTCTTGTTTTACACGCCAGAAGAGACTGAAACCTCGCTTAGCCACAACTAAAAGACGTGATGCTGGAGATCAATCGCTGATCACTGTAGTATACAAATCCAACGTGCCACCAACTATATATATCTATATCTATAATTACAAGTAGAAGAGAACTGAATCTACTACAAAGGGCATAACTCTGACATTACTCCAACGTAACTCCAGCCTTACTACAAGTGGAGTTATTATCACTGTGCTATCAATAAGCAGTTTTGTCGAATATATTTATTCATTAAACCGTACCTGATAAGGAGAATCCGAATTACGTATTAAATCATACCTGACGAGGGGATTCATCTGAACTGCTACGAGACCGTGATGATGCTTTCTTGGTGGAAATTTCATCAAAGAAGAGCTGCACGCCCTCTATGTGGAAGTTCTTCTGGTTAATAGCCGCCGGTTCCCAGGTGGAGTTTCCATCTACAGACGTTCCGTCTGATGCAGTTGCCATCTCATCAAAATATTCGATTCTACAATGATTATGTGCATTATGGTCACATTTCAGGTCACCCTGCATCATTATCATTACCATCACACTTGCCTCTGCCACTGTACAAGACGACGTTGAAAAGCATTTATTATTACACACAATAAGCAGTGCTGGGCTACTTTCAGGGGTTCATTTATCTATTTGAAACAAAACAGTGGTCAGATCAAGAAATTTGAAGGTCAAAAAGTATGACATTATTTAGGGAGACAACCATTCAAACTATTAGGTCTATTGGACTTTGATTTTTGCATGAAGTAAATTGCTATTTCGTTGATTTTTTTCCCCTTTCCATATCGTCCAATCAGATTCCGAAGATTTTCTACCTCTTTCATATGTCAAATCAGATTTAGGTAAACAACCAATTTGACTGATCAGTCTTTACTCCTATTTTTTTTGTTAAGTACTTACTTCACACTGTGAAGACATTGGAACCCGTTTGTTCAGCACAGAAAAACTAGCAATAAGGACTGCCCAATGAAACCGTTTTCTTAAATCTGATTGGACGATATGAGAGGAGAAAACCAATGGAACAGAACAACAATTAACTTCATCAAATAAACCCCAGCAAAATGGTAAGTGTGAAAAGTTATGAAGAGAGACAACCCCTAAAAATTTACCTTTTGCAAGAACCACACAGTTTCTGCAGTAGTTTTACTGAAAGCAATTTTTTTTGGTAAACAACATTTCCAAACTCTTACTTTCTCACTATTGTTATGTTTTGTATACATTTATAGAAGAAAGATGATCTGAAATGTACCTTTTTCACCTTTATCTGTAGAAACAAACTGCCCCTGAGACACAAACTTGGTGCGAATTGACTCTTAGTGCTTTAGCAAATTATTTTGCACACCGTTTGCCAATTTGCACACCCCAATCTTGAATTATTAAGTATATCCTTGCATACCAGACAAGGATATCCACATGTTCCAGATGTGCTGGAACATGTGATTTTACCCATCGGTGTAGATAAAAAGCATGTACTACCAACAATGATGTTGATAACATCAATAATTGTACGACGTCACTGTGTAAATAAACAAACAAAATGTTGATTACTGACTACTTTAATGTACAAAATGTCAACCATATGCAGGAAAAAGAATAAATCATTGGAATCCAGTGCAGACAGGGAAACTTCAACCCTTGGTGCACTGTTTTAATCGAAACCGAGGCTGCTGAGATTCAGATAGAACAATTATATCTCGTGTTGGAGCTGCTGAGGTTCAGATAGAACAATTATATCTCGTGTTGGAATCACCGATTTTCACTGGATACCCATTTAAGATTCACATATTCTGCCATGAACCTGCACCATATTTTGTTTCACATCAGCAGAAAAACAGTGGAAATAGTATTGCACCTTGTTAACAATGACACTACTATCTACACAATAATTTAAGGAGCTGATGCAATGTTTATTTCAGTAAAATTGTGCATTGGGACATCTAAATAGCTTCAAAAGTGGGATTATGAATGGTGATTTTTATAATATCATTTCGTTAATTATCGTTAAAACGCAGAATTATTGAGTTATATAAGAATAGTTCATGGGAATCTGGTGAAGATCGGGAATTTCAAAATGAGAAATCTTTTTTTATCGGAGCCAAGGCTCTTCTGAGGTTCCAATAAAAACAGTTATACAGGGGTTAGAATTTCCTTATTGGAACCGGACACCCTTGATTATCTTCCCTTTGCCTGGATAGTCAATGTCACATACACATTTGCTATGTCCCGTTGAGCTGTAATTTACAACTCAGGCCGAGTTGTAATACTTACCCGTAGTTGTAAATTACAACTCAATGGAACATAGCAAATGTGGATGTGAAAACTTGTGCTACTCAAGATACTATGACCAGTTCAAAGTCTCTAGTGCCTATATTTCCCGAGAAAGAGACCTAAATGTAAAACCTGATTGCACCACAATGTGGTTTTGTACACTTAACTATTTTACATGGAATAAAATAATGTGTTCATATTGTTTTATAGAGCATGTGCCTTGAAAATCATTTATTGCTGTTATTTTTTTTCATTTACCTCTTTATTCTTATCTCCATGGCAACGCCCTTTGGTGACCCCTCTGGATGGTGTTCCAACCTGATTACAGTGTCGATAAGTGACACGCGTATCTTGGACAGGACTAAAACAAGAATGACATGAAATGGACTATAGACGAGATAAGTTTATTCAATTTAAAGTTTGTTTCTAATTATAACAGTGTTCTCAATAGACTTTAAAAGTGAAGAGTCATACGACCCTTGACTCAAAAATCCCAAGGGTCAAAATTGAAATGTCAAAAGTCAATTTAACTACATTAAATGAGGTTTAGCAACTTCCGGTCTCGGCTTCTTTGCATTTTCCATCATTCTATGAAAAACGTCACCAAAAGCATGAAGTTTGAGGTCTTCTATGTAACATGGCAACACAGAATAATGCTTAGTGCATGGCTAGTGTAAAGTGTTCAAGGATTCAACTTGGATGGTTAGTACTTTGACCCTTTAGTGTGACCTTGACCTTGACAACAAGAACCTGGGAGGTGAACATGACATGTCTTGTTGATGTGATAAGCTTTTATGCAAAAAGGAAATCCAAATCTGCCCACTGGTTTAGGAGATATGACAAAGACACAAATATACCAAACTTTGACATTTGAACTCTAAATGTGACCTTGACCTTGATGACAGAAACCTGGGAATTGGCCATTGCCATATGCGGTGTGTCCCTGAGCAAGACACTTTATCCGCATTGCTTAGTACTGGTTCTAACCAGGAAAACGTCAAGAGTGATTCAAATAAGTTCATAGAGCTTTCGTTACAATCGATGTAAAATAAATAAGTCAGCTACGCTCCTACTGACCATTCTCCTACTGACCATTCCTTCAGATGAAAACTGAGGTGTGCTCGCTAAAAATGCCCAGTGTAATACAACGATGATAAATAAATGCTTTAACCTTATATGCATTGAATGTTTCATGGTCAAATGTCCGAAATATTTTTAGAGTATTTTCTACTTCTCATTCAGTAAGTCTTAAATCCACGGTCTCAACTTACAAATGCACCACAAACCAAGCTCCCAACTTAGAAACAAATGCAACATGAAGTACTAGTCACTTAAGCAATTCTTAAAGGTCCAGGGCCCAACCTACAAGCTCTCCAAAAACTACCAGTCAAGTGAGTGTTAACTATATTTTTCCGACTTAAAAACCCATCACATACTAATAGTAATTCAAGCAAATCTTAAATCCAAAGTCCCACTATAAACAAACAAACAGACTATTGAATATTAAATGTAGTACATGTCTACTGAACTCCTTTATTGTAAATCAGTACCTGAATCAATCATGTGGGCAAACTTCTGCACGCCCTCGATGGGCTCCGGTTTGTTGGCGTCCCCCTTCTCAGACTCGAGGCATTCCTTGGCCAGCTGTAGACTGGTGGTCATGCTCGACTGCATGCTGCTGAACATCTCACCTGCCATCTTGCCTGCAAACATAAAATATACTGGTGGTCATGCTTGGCTGAATGTCTCACCTGCCATCTTCCCTGTAAATATATAATATACTGGTGGTCATGCTCGACTGCATGCTGCTGAACATCTCACCTGCCATCTTGCCTGCAAACATAAAATATACTGGTGGTCATGCTTGACTGAACGTCTCACCTGCCATCTTCCCTGTAAATATATAATATACTGGTGGTCATGCTCGACTGCATGCTGCTGAACATCTCACCTACCATCTTGCCTGCAAACATAAACTGACTGAACATTTTGTCTGCCATCTTGCCTGCAAATGTAACATATACTGGTGGTCATGCTTGACTCAACATCCCACCTTCCATCTTGCCTGCAAACATATGTATTTTTACATTAAGTGACAACCTGCATTCTACATTAAGTGGTCACCTGCATTTTACATATATATGTAATATTAACATGTCATCGACATTCTACATTCATTTCTGAGATCACCTGCAGTCTACATTTTGCAAATGACATTAGGTGGTCAATTTCTTTTACATTAAGTGGTTATCTGTATTCCACATGCAACCTACAATAAGTTGTTATCTGCAATCTAGTTGATAACATACATTTAACATCCACTGGTCATTTGCATTTTACATTAAGCGATATCCTCACTCTACATCTGCAGTCAGCATTGTCTTGCTCAGCATTAACTTGATAAAGGAGTATAATAAATTTATGTTTTATTTTATTTTCAAATAAACAGATTTTCTCACTATAATAACTAAATATTACCGTTTCAAAAATACTACCCCTATTTCAGTTTTAACATGTCATCAATATGCATAACCAATTTTAACTAAAAGATTTTACATTTTAAAAGCAAACATATATATCAAATTTTGTATAAAGCAGGAAACTAAAACCAAATATTTGGAGAAGAAATTACATCCTTGTGTTTAAAATTATGTAACTGACCGCCTTAAAACCAGAAAAATTATATTAAAACTCATATATGATGAAGCATATTTAAACCATGAAAATCCTGGGGAAAAAAGGATGCCAACTCCCTCTAAAACCTCAAATATACTGCCAGTCTGCCACCAGCCCCAAATCTCAAATCCTGAATCAGCCACTGAAAGTAATTTGCAAGTAACAGTACCTATGATCTTCGAGATATCTTACACACTCTGTGAGATATCAAATGCATTGAACCATCAGGGCAAGGGCAGATTGCTACTCAGTTGAATCAACCATAATGATCACTAAATTACTGATTAAAAAGAGAAATATCACTGCAAGTTTCAAATGCCCCAAACGTAGATTTGACCTTTGACCTCTAAGTATGACCTTGACATTAGAGCCACAGACCCGGATTTTGCACGCGACATGCGTCTTGTTGTGGTGAGCACTTATTTGAAAATCTGTCCATGAATGTCGGAGTTATTAACTGGACACGAAAGCACTTCTTTTCTACCTTTGACCTCTAATTGTGACCTTGACCTTGGAGCTACGGCCTGGATTTGGCGAGCGTCATCTCGTCTCCTTGTGGTGAGCACTTATGCCAAGTTATTTGAAAATTCGTCAAAGAATGTCAGAGTTAACCGGACACGATTGTACGGATTGACTGACTAAAGGACGGTGCAACATTAATCAGATAGCATTACAGAAACACCTACCAATATATTCCCATTTGTTTTGGCTGCAGGGTGAGTTTGAGACCCATCACCGCAACACTACAGAAACACCTACCGTTGTTTTTGACTGTATGACGTGTTCAAGATCCGTCAACACAACAGAAACACCTACCGTTATCTTGCCGTTGTTTTGGCTGCAGGGTGAGCTTGAGCCCTATCACCTCAACAGAAGCACCTACCATTATCTTCCCGTTGTTTTGGCTGCAAGGTGAGTTCAAGACCTGTCACCTCCAGTTTTGTACTGTCCTGTATCAGGTTTGACCAGGGAATGTTCACCGATATGCACTCTACAAAACCGTCAACCAGCTCGACAGGAATATTGAATGCAGCCAGATCTGCATTAATTGCCTGAAAAACAGAGGAAATAAATGTTTGTCTCAAAATAATATTAGGGCAATAAATGCAGTAAACTGTGTCATCAGATCAGTATACATACTCTGAAATATATAGAAAATACAGAAGACCTGAGATTTCAAGAGTCCAGAGACACTAAATAGCACCCGGTGCAAGACTCACAACCATAATTCACAATTTGGACATAAACTGCATACCAACTTAAAACAGGGAGTAAGTATACAGGGAGTAGACACAGGTTCATAAACGCTCTAGTTTATCGATTTATGTTGTCGCGCTAGATAGAATGCCGCCATTTACTATTTTATCGATACAGGTAAATCGATCGTAAACACGTTACATTTGAAAAGTTAAAATTTCAGCCAACATCTCAAAGTAGGCCGTCTTTACAGCCTCTTTAGGCTGTTTTTACAGCTTTGTCTTATAATCACCACCGTGAAATTACCTTCTTGACAAAGATAAGTATGTCTACTATTCACTTTTTGTTATTATTAATGCCTAATATAACCCGTACTTCGTATCTCGTTTGCAATAGCTATACACCGTTTTTAATTTGAAAAATTAAAATTTCAGCTGATATCTCAAAAGAGGCATTTTCATCACCTCTTTTTAGGCTTTGTCTTATAATCACCACCGTGAAATTACCTTCTTGACAAAGATAAATATGTCTACTATTCACTTTTTGTTATTATTTATGCCTAATACAACCTGTAGTCTCGTATCTTGTTTGCAATAGTTATACACTGTCGCCACTTTTTTATTTAATCATCTTTGTTACACGGAACCGGTAAAATGTGCTTTTATACATGCAAACAAATACACGCTCAGTATCAGAGGACACAATGTGCATAAATAATACTTATGTTTACATATCGCACCTTTCTTTGAGTTTGTAAGTGTAACAATTTATAAGAATTTGCTGTTTTTCACACACGCGCGCGCAACAACCTGAAGTAGTCATTTTCACGCAGTAGTGAAACACAGTGTTTTATTTTATCTTTCAAAGTCAAAGCTGTGAAAAAGAATTGCACTGTAACACAGAAATGCTGAAGGGGCTATTTTCTTTGCATAATCTACATCTACATAATAATATACTTTGAACTGTCGTCTTTGACCATAACTCAACGGAAATGAAATAAAATATGATGATAAATAGAAGCAAAAGCAAGAAAGAAACAAGAGCATCGCCTGCGAGTGCTTGACGCTCGTCTGTTTGTGGAGCTTAAACAAAATTCTACAAAAAGGGGCATAACTGTTGCAAAATGCATAAAAGAATTATGAAACTTGATTTGCTGGGTGATGTTATGATGTAGACCAACTATGCAAAGTTTCAAAGCTGTAATAGTTATTTAAAAAAGTGGACCTTAACGCAAAACGTAAGCAAAATTCCAGGTTTAAAAAGGGGAATAACTTTTACAAAATGCACACCTCAGTTAACTTATATTTACTGCAGTGCTCAAAGAAAATTATTTTAAGAGACAGGCCCAGGGCTTGTTGCTTCTGAAAATGGACAGGCCCCGATTTGAAATGGACAGGCCCTGATTTGAAATGGACAGGCCCTGATTTAAAATGGAAAGGTCCAATATTTTTTTCTTATTGGAAATGTGTCTTTATTCACTTTTATAGCACACATTAATTTTGTTACGTATGTATTAATCAAGCTCAGAACCTCCTAATCAGAGCCGACTTGGTGAAACTGGAGCTAAACTTGGAGCCAAATTTTTAATCAGGTTTTATGAGACTATCAGAGCCTCCTCTGGCTATATTTTTTCTTTTTGTCACCACTTTCTCCAAGTAAAGAATTAGGAGCCTAGACTAGAATTCATTTAAAAGTAGGATTCCAGGAACTCCTTACACCTTAAATAATGAATAGAAATATACTTTTTATCTGTATTTATACATATACAGTATATATATTTTTCTTTCCACCAACATGTATTTGTAAATATATATATATATCCGAAATTATGTACCATCCGAACTACTATGACACCGCACTTTTACGGACCAAACATTTCACAAACATTCAATCGAAATACCATCAATAACGATTTTTTTTCATGCATTAGTGTGTTTTTAATGACAAAAACGGTATTTCTTATCACAAAGGAAAGAAAACACAACCCTAATAGCAGAATAATGAGTTTTATGTCAACAATTGTCGACCTCAAAGTTGTGACAAACTGCCGACACGAAGCCAGGCAAAATATTCAAACTTCTTATTGTTTCAATGTGTGTATAACACATTTTAATTACTTTATTGCAAGTGTTTTCGCAGTTCACAATACACATGGGAGTATTTTGTCGTGAGGAACTTGAGCTTGAGATCCAGTAAAACTGATTTTTTGGGGGATTTTTTTTTTTTTAGACAGGCCCGACGGGCTCCTCGTCTGCAAAATGCGACTCCGAGGAGCCCCGGGCATCGGGCTATCCTATTTCTTGAGCACTGTACTGTGTGATGTTATGATGTAGAACAACTATGCAAAGTTTCAAAGCTGTAGCTGTAAGAGTTACTAAAACTAGACGGGTGTTCCATGGAACACGTGTGTTGCCTGTCAGCGCTTTGTCATTTTGGACCCAGATAAATGACCTTGACAAACTGGCCTGAGTGGTTTCGTGAAGAGAACAATGTATATAGTATATAACCCATATAATGACCTTCAGTGTGACCTTCTTGACCTTTATATTTCAGTATGGTCATGTCAATGTTGTCATGATGAGTATATATTGAAAGTTTGATGAAGAAATATCAAGAAATGAGAAAGTTATAGCCAACGTTAAGTTTTCGTGACGGACTGACGACAAAGTGATCCCTATGTACACAAAAAGTGGACCTTAACGCAAAACCTAATCAAAATCCTAAGTTCAAGAAGGGGCATAACTGTTGCAAAATGCATAACTGAGGTATGAAGCTTGATTTGCTGTGTGATGTTATGATGTAGAACAACTAAGCAAAGTTTCAAAGCCTTAGCTTAATAGTTACTAACAAGAAATGTCACAGTAAGTGACAAATGCCCCCGAAGTGACCTGTTAGTGTGACCTTGACCTTGGAGCTATATGAAACGAACAGATATATTTTATTTAAAAATTATTCAAAAAAAAAAAATTCAAAAAAAACAAAAAAAAAAATAAATAAAAAATATTCAAATAAAAAAAAATATCAATTAAAAAAAAAAATAAAAAAATATTTTTTTTAAAACAATTTAAAAAAAATAAAAATAAAAATTTAAAAAATAAATAAAAAAAATAAAT